>WAAF01014676.1:6231-19261 GCA_013400475.1 Tricholaema leucomelas
GAGGAGGCTCAGGGCAGACCTCATTGCTGCCTACAACTACCTGAAGGGAGGCTGTTGCCAGCTGGGGTTGGTCTCTTCTGCCAGACAACCAGCAACAGGACAAGGGGACACAGTCTCAAGTTGTGCCAGGGCAGGTCTAGGCTGGATGTTAGGAGGAAGTTGTTGGCAGAGAGAGTGATTGGCATTGGAATGGGCTGCCCAGGGAGGTGGTGGAGTCACCGTCCCTGGAGGTGTTCAAGCAAAGCCTGGCTGGGGCACTTAGTGCCATGGTCTGGTTGACTGGATAGGGCTGGGTGCTAGGTTGGACTGGATGAGCTTGGACATCTCTTCCAACCTGGTTTATTCCATTCTAGGTCTTTAGCTACCTGACCCAATATATTCCAAAGATGAGTCTTTAGAAATACTGTTCAACAGACAGGGTCCCCCTCTCTCTTTTGTAAAGGGGACTGCCTGTTACAGGAAAGAGAAATTCAGGATGCACACAACAGATCCAGCGCTCTGGGCAGCCTTGCAGAGGGCATCCAGAGAACAGGTGTCGATTCCCCTCTCCTTTCCCTCACGGACAGGGCCAAGCATCCTCTGGATTAGCCTGCTGGTACACAGCCAATATGCATGGTCTGTTAGGGCTTAATGGTGCTTAGCTGCTATGTCAAATGCCCTGAGTACTTAGTCTGAAAAATCAATGGAAGCTGCACTTGCAGATTCGAGGGCAGAAGGTAACCACTGCTGCTGGTTTTCAAGAAAGGCCCCTGTAAGACTGTGCTGGTTTGAAGCTAGCTACAGTGTTTTGGTGAGAAGGACTGGATTATTGTACTCAACACTGGTCAGGCCACACCTTGAATGCTGTGTCCAGTTATGACTCATCAATTCAAGAGAGATGTTGAAGTGCTGGAAGGTGTCCAGAGAAGGGCGACAAAGCTGATGAGGGGCCTGGAACACAAACCCTATGAGGAGAGGCTGAGGGAGCTGAGAGTGTTTAGGCTGGAGAAGAGGAGGCTCAGGAGTGACCTCATTGCTGTCTGCAGCTACCTGAAGGGAGGCTGTAGCCAGGTGGGTTTGGTCTCTTCTCCCAGACAATCAGCAACAGAAGAAGGGGACACAGCCTCAAGTTGTGCCAGGGCAGGTCTAGGCTGGATGTTAGGAGGAAGTTGTTGTCAGAGAGAGTGATTGGCATTGGAATGGGCTGCCCAGGGAGGTGGTGGAGTCACCATCCCTGGAGGTGTTGAAGCAAAGCCTGGCTGAGGCACTTAGTGCCATGATCTGGTTGATTGGCTAGGGCTGGGTGCTAGGCTGGACTGGATGATCTTGGAGGTCTCTTCCAACCTGGCTGATTCTGTGATTCTATGAAGTAACAAAACTGAGGTGGAACTGCCAATGGAAAGTTCATTCTATGCTTTCTTGCTGGTGTTGTGAAATCAACATACATTGATGTCTCTCAAGTGATGCTGGTTCTATGATTCTGTGATTCTCACATCTGAGAAAGGAGTCTGCATCTTCTGAGGTCATCTCCAACCTAATATTCTGTGAAAGGAAAACAATGGTGATATCTACTTCACTCATGGGCTTGCTGAGATGTATAAGAACAAAAAGCAAAGCATAGATTAGGGAGTCACTTCTCCTGCTGGCAAGCTTGGAGCTGTATCTCTCTTCTAACCTCACCCTCCATTTCTTTTCTAATCCACTTTGCTTCCTAACCCCCTTGGCTGAACCTCCATTCTTCCTTGGGACTGGGGTAAGATTGAGAGGGAGTAGGGGGGAAGGTGAAGGGGAGGTTGGGAGCCCCTCCTGGGGACTCAGGTTTCTGGGAGGGCTGTTGTGTTTCTGTATTACCTTTCCCCTTGTCTATTTCTGTCTATAACTGTATATACTGTAACTATCTGCTTGTCTATTGTGCTAGCTGTAAATATAAGCTTCATTCAAATTTCCAGAGCTGGCTGAGTCTAGTCTGGGTGATTTCCAATGTGAGGGGGGGCAGGGAACACCCCAAACCATCACAAAGACATAGATTCTAGCAAAGGGAGGGTTAACCTTGCTTGCGAACTAAGACTCGAGTTACTTTCCTTCAGAAATAGTTGTGTCTCAGAAATTTGTGTTTCTCCCAAGCCTAAAGAAAAAATGCCAGAGTTACTACATTCATGGTCAGGAAATTGTAGCATTTAAGCTGAAAACTATTTGACTCATTTCCTGGAGTATAGAGTGGTGAAAATTACATAACAGAAACCCTAAATCCTCTTTACAAGTGCTGAGGATTTGGCTGGTGTGTGCCAAAGCAAAAATACCTGATCCTTCTGAATAGCCACTGACTAAGGGCAGTATCTTAGCTACTTATTTCATTGGTTCCTTGTGCAGGTGAATTTAAGGCTACAGGAATTCTGGTTAAGACTTTTTTTAACTCATTTGCATGTTTTAACTAAAAATAGTGGCTGTGTTCTGCACTGGAAGTGATTGTAGTGTATGCTCCAGACAAAATGTGACAGAAGGTTCAGTTCTCACATCACACAGATAATCTATTCAGCATTCTGCCTTGTAGATTATCCTCAGAGGAACTGTCATGTTGTCTCTTCAAGTAGTTTGGTGGCACTGTTATTCCTTAGCTGATGGAATGTCCAAGAGCCAAATCTACTCTGCAAGATTAAATGTTGTCAACACAACCTAGTTTTATACAGTTGCCAGTGCAGAGGATGATGGTGCTGTGCCTCAGTAAGTGAAAGAGCTGTTTCCCCATAGCTATGGAAACTATTCCTTCATTCCTGCACTTCCAATTTGTCTTTTGCATTTTGTAAAAGAGCAATTGTCCAAGCTTGTGCTTTCTAAGAGAAAAGTCATTTTGGAGGCTCAGATTTAGATGGAAACAATGGCAAGCAGATCACAGCCCTCATTTTAGATCTTGGGGAGTTTGGATCTTTCATGCAGGAGATGATGGTGCTGTGCCTCAGTAAGGGAAAGAGCTGTTTCCCCATAGCTATGGAAACTATTCCTTCATTCCTGCACTTACTTCCAATTTGTCTTTTGCATTTTGTAAAAGAACATTTGGCCAAACTTGTGCTTTCTAAGACAAAAGTCATGTTGGAGGCTCAGTTATCGATGGAAACTAAATGGCAGGGAGATCACAGACCTCATTTTAGATCTTGTGCAGTTTGAATCTTGTGCAGTTTAGATCTTGCATGCAGTGTGCACTTGCAGCTCAGAGGGGGAACCAGAGCCTGGGCTGCAGCAGGGGAACTGTGGCCAGCAGGGCCAGGGAGGTGATTCTCCCCCTCTGCTCTGCTCTGCTGAGACCTCACCTGCAGTAGTGCATCCAGTTCTGGAGCCCCCATTACAAGAGGGATGTGGAGATGCTGGAGAGTGTCCAGAGAAGGGCCAGGAGGATGCTCGGAGGGCTGCAGCAGCTCTGCTGTGAGCACAGACTGAAAGAGTTGGGGCTGTGCAGTCTGGAGAAGAGGAGGCTCCCAGGTGACCTTCTTGTGGCTTTTCATTATCTGAAGGGGCCTACAAAAAAGCTGGGGAGGGACTTTTCAGGCTCTCAGGGAGTGACAGGATTGGGGGGGAGTGGAACAAAGCTGGAGGTGGGGAGAGTCAGGCTGGACATGAGGAGGAAGTTGTTGAGCATGAGAGTGGTGAGAGGCTGGAATGGGTTGCCCAGGGAGGTGGTTGAGGCCCCATGGCTGGAGGTGTTTAAGGCCAGGCTGGATGAGGCTGTGGGCAGCCTGCTCTAGGGTGGGGTGTCCCTGGGCATGGCAGGGGGGTTGGGACTAGATGATCCTTGTGGTGCCTTCCAACTCTGACTGATTCTATTCTAAGATGATGGTGCTGTGCCTCAGTAAGTGAAAGAGCTGTTTCCCCATAGCTATGGAAACTATTCCTTCATTCCTGCACTTCCAATTTGTCTTTTGCATTTTGTAAAAGAGCAATTGGCCAAGCTTGTGCTTTCTAAGAGAAAAGTCATTTTGGAGGCTCAGTTTTAGATGGAAACTGAATTGCAGGGAGATCACAGCCCTCATTTTAGATCTTGTGGAGTTTGGATCTTGCATGCAATGCAATGCTTTTTGGTAACATGCCATGTCACCTAATGCCAGGACATAGAATCATCATCATAGAATCAACCAGGTTGGAAGAGGCCTTCAAGATCATCCAGTCCAACCTAGCACCCAGCCCTAGCCAGTCAACCAGACCATGGCACTAAGTGCCTCATCCAGGCTTTTCCTGAACACCTCCAGGAACGGTGACTCCACCACCTCCCTGGGCAGCCCATTCCAATGCCAATCACTCTCTCTGACAACAACTTCCTCCTAACATCCAGCCTAGACCTGCCTCGGCACAACTTGAGGCTGTGTCCCCTTCTTCTGTTGCTGGTTGCCTGGCAGAAGAGACCAACCCCACCTGGCTGCAGCCTCCCTTCAGGTAGTTGTAGACAGCAATGAGGTCTGCCCTGAGCCTTCTCTTCTGCAGGCTGCACACCCCCAGCTCCCTCAGCCTCTCCTCATAGGGTTTGTGTTCCAGGCCCCTCACCACACAAAGGAAAATCCCAGGTGTTCAAATGCCCCACAAAGGCTAGGAAATAGATGTATGAGCCACAGGGTTATGCTTCTCTTTGCAGCACCTCCTTTCACAATTGCTGCTGATATCTTGTTGCTTGGCATACTTAAGGAATTGTTTCTGTGTGGTGAAAAACAGTGACATAACATGTCTTGTGTGCCTGTTTTTTTCTTCCTGGCAAGTTTTGCCTTGTTTTCCTTTGTTCCTTTTTGTTTTCTCTCAGAACTAAACACTGAAAATATGGCCTAAAATAAGATTAAAATGTAGAAAGGCAAGTAAAAGTAAGTTAAACACAAGTAAAAGTAACCTAAGTCATAGAATCATAGAGTGGTTTAGGTTGGAAGTGACCTCAAGGATCATCCAGCCCCAACCCCCTGCCATAGGCAGGGACACCTCTCATTATATATATATATATATATATAATGTCATTAAAACATGAAATAAATGAACCTTACAGTTATTTTTCCTGTGGGGGAAAAGGGAATAAAACAAAGATCTGGTCTGAACCAAACTGGGAAGCATGAACTTCTGTTAGAAGACTGAGGTATTCAGCCTTATTTTGGAGGATTATGTTAATCATAGAATCACAGAATGGTTTAGGTGGGAAGGGACCTCAAGGATCATCCAGCTCCAACCCCCTGCCATAGGCAGGGACACCTCCCACTAGAGCAGCTTGCTCAAGGCCTCATCCAGCCTGGCCTTAAACACCTCCAGGGAGGAAGCAGCCACAACCTCCCTGGGTAACCTGTGCCAGTGTCTCACCACCCTCACTGGAAAGAACTTCCTCCTAACATCCAGTCTAAATCTCCCCTCTGCCAGTTTAAACCCATTCCCCCTCGTCCTGACATTACCAGACCTTGTCAAGAGTCCCTCCCCAGCCTTCCTGTAGGCTCCCTTCAGATACTGGAAAGCCACTCTAAGGTTAAATGATGGCCTCTCCAGACTTATCTCCCAGCTAACACACTGAACTGCTGCCTTAGCATCAGGACACAGATGGATGGGAAAGATGACCCTGACCTCCATAAGACCCACATTCCTGGGCAAGGATAGAAGCATGATAATCAGGAAATGATGGTTATTAGTTACAGAAAATGCATTATTGTGAAAAGCAGGAGAAAAGTGCTTATGAGAGGAAGTGATTGGATTATGGGGGAATGAGAGAATAAGACTAGGGTCGTTTCTGCAGAGTAAATTGCTGTGATTTATAAGCGAAAGGGTACAGTGATAGCAGGGCCTCGTCCTGGCTAGATTCATTTCACAAACAAACCTAAATCAGAATGTGGCAGTTGCCCACTGAAAGAAAGCTTCTCAAGAGATAGGTTTTGTTAAGACATGATGGTTGTTAGAAACACTTTGTTTTCCATTTGTCTTTCTAATGATACAGGTTACTTTGGAAAGTAAGTGGATGCTACTGGAATTCAGGAGTAGGTTTTTCAATGCCCTAGATCACTATTAAAAGACACATTAATAACATTAATGTTTATTAACATTATTAAACATTATTAAAATAAAATTAATACATAGATGCACTTTCATAGAATCACAGAATCAGCCAGGTTGGAAGAGACCTTCAAGATTATCCAGTCCAACCTAGCACCCAGCCCTATCTGGTAGATTAAACACCTTAAATGCAGCTTACTCAAGTAGAATTCTCTTGCAAAGATCTAAAGAGGAATCAAATATAGACTGAAAGAGTTGGGGCTGTTCAGTCTGGAGAAGAGGAGGCTCCCAGGTGACCTCATTGTGGCCTTTCAGTATCTGAAGGGGTCTACAAAAAAGCTGGGGAGAGACTTTTCAGGATATCAGAAAGTGACAGGACTGGGGGGAATGGAGCAAAGCTGGAGGTGGGGAGATTCAAACTGGATGTGAGGAGGAAGTTGTTGATCATGAGAGTGGTGAGAGGCTGGAATGGGTTGCCCAGGGAGGTGGTTGAGGCCCCATGGCTGGAGGTGTTTAAGGCCAGGCTGGCTGAGGCTGTGGGCAGCCTGCTTTAGGATAGGGTGTCCCTGCCTGTGGCAGGGGGGTTGGAACTGGCTGATCCTTGTGGTCCCTTCCAACCCTGACTGATTCTGTGATCCTATATGGCATAGGGAAATCATCCATATAAATAACTTCAGTTAGGTAACCATCTTTGTGTAATGCATAAACCTAAAGTGACTTCTGAAAAAAGTACTGAGTGACTAAACAGAATCATACAATCAGCCAGGTTGGAAGAGACCTCCAAGCTCATCCAGTCCAACCTAGCACCCAGCCCTGTCCAATCAACCGGACCATGGCACTAAGTACCTCATCCAGTTCTTTTTTGAACACCTCCAGGGTGTTCAACTTAAAGCCATAAAAAGAATGATTAAAAATTGTCCTTGGAAACTTGGCTGATTTGGAAACTGAAGCTATGAGGAAGCTTTGTGTGTCACTGTATACTGCTTTTCAGAAAATCCCTCTTGTGATAAAAGGAATATCACTTTTAGGGTAAACAAAATCTAGTTTTGCTTAGGCTAAAAGACACCATTTGAGCCACAAGTCTGAGGTGCATCACCTGCAAAGCCAAATGAATTTGTGCTAGCTCTGAGGGAATGTGGCTTTCCTTCGCTTTTTATCTCTTCCAGCTCCCCACTTGACAGCCAGCCTTCTCTGAGAAGTCTCATCTTTCACCACCCCTCATAGAATCATAGAATGGTTTAGGTTGGAAGGGACCTCAAGGATCATCCAGCTCCAACCCCCTGCCATAGGCAGGGACACCTCCCACTAGAGCAGGCTGCTCAAGGCCT
The DNA here is from genome assembly GCA_013400475.1 of Tricholaema leucomelas. Classification (NCBI taxonomy): domain Eukaryota; kingdom Metazoa; phylum Chordata; class Aves; order Piciformes; family Lybiidae; genus Tricholaema lacrymosa; species Tricholaema leucomelas. Next base: position 13,536 of record WAAF01014676.1, read on the forward strand.
CATCCAGCCTGGCCTTAAACACCTCCAGGGAGGAAGCATCCACAACCTCCCTGGGCAACCTGTGCCAGTGTCTCACCACCCTCACTGTAAAGAACTTCCTCCTAACATCCAGTCTAAATCTCCCCTCTGCCAGTTCAAACCCATTCCCCCTCGTCCTGACATTCCCAGACCTTGTCAATAGTCCCTCCCCAGCCTTCCTGTAGGCTCCCTTCAGATACTGCAAAGCCACTCTAAGGTCTCCTCGAAGCCTTCTCCTCTCCAGGCTGCAGAGCCCCAACTCTCTCAGCCTGTCCTCATAGCAGAGCTGCTGCAGCCCTCTGAGCATCTTCGTGGCTCTCCTCTGGACCCGCTCCAGCAGTTCCATGTCCTTCTTGTATTGGGGGCTCCAGAACTGCACACAGTACTCCAGGTGCTTTCAGAGTTCATTCAGAAAGCCTGGCTGAGGCACTTAGTGCCATGGTCTGGTTGATTGGCCAGGGCTGGGTGCTAGGTTGGGCTGGATGAGCTTGGAGGTCTCTTCCAACCTGGTTGATTCTGTTCTATTCAGTTAACACTCTCCATTCAGTTCTTCCATGCTATTTAGTAGTTTTGAGAACTGCTTCCAGTGTTTGTACTCAGTCCTTCCCACAAAGTCTAGTATATTCCTGCTAATCCCAACACAGCAACCTACCTCTTATGTCCAATGCTTTAAACGCTCCGTAGCACCTCCCAAATCTCTCCAGTTCTTTCTTCAACTGTTGTTAAATGTCTTTTGATTTCTCCTCATCAATCTCTCACACATAATTTCAATACCTACATACATCCTTCCACATCATTTCCTTCTCCAAATGTGTTTTCTGTGTAAAAAATGTAAAGAGCTTCAGATACACTCCAGTTGCCCATGTTAAGGCCTCTTAGCTAAAAAGTAGTGGTGAAAAAATACATAGTTGAGGTGGTGGAGTCACCATCCCTGGAGATGTTCAAGAAAAGCCAGGTGGGGTTGGTCTCTTCTCCCAGACAACCAGCAACAGAAGAGAACACAGTCTCAAGTTGTGCCAGGGGGAGGTCTAGGCTGGATGTTAGGAGGAAGTTGTTGGCAGAGAGAGTGATTGGCATTGGAATGGGCTGCCCAGGGAGGTGGTGGAGTCACCGTCCCTGGAGGTGTTCAAGCAAAGCCTGGATGAGGCACTTAGTGCCATGGTCTGGTTGACTGGCTAGGGCTGGGTGCTAGGTTGGACTGGATGATCTTGGAGGTCTCTTCCAACCTGGTTGATTCTTTTCTATTCTATTCTGAAAGCAAAGTATAGTGGTGAATATGTGAAGAGATTTCCTTTTCAAGTTTAAAAGCCATCTCTACTGGCCCATGATTCACATTGCTTTGCTTTTCTTTCCCCCTGCAGCTCCAGATGGTCCTCCAGAAAATGTGATTGTTTTGGCTACGTCTCCTCACAGCATAAATATCAGCTGGAGTGAACCTGTCATCATTACTGGCCCTACCTGCTACCTCGTAGACATTGCCTCAGTAAGGCAACTCTGTTTCATTGTTGGTAGTTTGACAGATGCTTGGGGATGCAAATACCACAGTCTGTGTTCTTATAGACATGACAGGACAGACATTAACCCAATCAAAATCCAGTAGGATTGTATTTTCACTCACACTCCACATAAGAATTAATGCTACAGCTATAAATTTCTTAGTGGATGACAAATGAGTTAATCTGTGCTAATAAGAGGTTTTGGAGAAACAAAGAGTAGCTATGTCAGGCTAAAGGAGAGCAGTAGCACAGCTCTGGGATATGTAACTGGCTAACAATAATGAGCTGCTTACCAGTAAAAATAACAGTGGCTTGTTTTTCTCTTCAAAGGAAGTGTGATGGTTTGGGTCTTCCCTGCCCCCCCCCCACACACTTGTGAAAATCACTCAGACTAGACTCAGCAGAGCTGGAAATTAAAGAATGAAGCTTTATATTTACAGCTTAGCACAAGATACAAGCAGATAGTTACAATATCTACAGCTACAGACAGAAACAGACAAGTTAAAAAGGACTACAGAAACACCACAGCCCTCCCAGAAACCAGAGTCCCCAGGAGGGGCTCTCAACCACCCTTTCACCTCTTTTCCACCTCTCTACCTTATCCCAGACTTTGCCTTACATTCAAGGTGAGTTTGGATAGTTGGCCAGGGGGATTAGGAAGCAGGTGGATTAGTCAGGCAGCAAGTTAGGGAGAGAAGCGCATGCAGCCAGAGCCAAAGGGCAACTCTGGGTTAACTATGTGTATGTTCTTGTTCTTATCCATCTCAGCAGCAGACATCACCATTGTTTCCTTTTCACATCCTATAATCTAATTCCTCTCACTAAAATATCCTAGCTAGGCTCAAACTAGCACAGGAAGGAAACATTAATTGTTGTGATTTTACAAACCAGAGACAAAACCGAACAAAAAGGAAGAAAAGGCTCAGAGGTGACCTCACTGCTGTCTACAACTACCTGAAGGGAGTCTATAGCCAGCTGGGGTTGGTCTCTTCTCCCAGGCAACCAGCAACAGAACAAGAGGACGGAGTCTCAACCTGCACCAGAGCATGTTTAGGCTGGATGTTAGGAAGAAGTTGTTGGCAGAGAGAGTGATTGGCATTGGAATGGGCTGCCCAGGGAGGTGGTGGAGTCACTGTCCCTGGAGGTGTTGAAGCAAAGCCTGGCTGAGGCACTTAGTGCCATGGTCTGGTTGATTGGCTAGGGCTGGGTGCTAGGTTGGACTGGATGATCTTGGAGGTCTCTTCCAACCTGGTTGATTCTATGAATTGATTCTACACTATGATAATGTTATAAATGCCTTAACAGTTGATACTGTAGTAAAATGAAGCCTGGAATATTTCATCTGAGCCTGCCCAAATTCAGAAGGAGCTTGAAGACTTGACCTCATTGATGTCTACAACTACTTCAAATCAGGTTGTAGCCAGATGGGAGTTGGTCTCTTCTGTCGGGCAGCCAGCAACAGAACAAGGGGACACAGCCTCAAGTTGTGCCAGGGCAGGTCTAGGCTGGATGTTAGGAGGAAGTTGTTGGCAGAGAGAGTGATTGGCTTTGGAATGGGCTGCCCAGGGAGGTGGTGGAGTCACTGTCCCTGGAGGTGTTGAAGCAAAGCCTGGATGAGGCACTTAGATCCATGGTCTGGTTGACTGGATAGGGCTGGGTGCTAGGTTGGACTGGATGATCCTGGAGGTCTCTTCCAACCTGGTTGATTCTATGATTTTATGACCTGGTTTAAATGTTCAGTTTGGAAGGCTTTGGCTGTGTTTTTAAGTAGGTTTTTTTCCCCCAATGCATTCCAGCTATCTAGCTTTATGTTTAAGGATTTCTTGCAATCAGGTGTTGTTTGTCTAATGATCAATAACTGCAGGTGTCAGTTCCATAGATCTTAGAAGACAGATCTATTCCTTCTTAAAGGCCCATAAAGCTGTCACAGTCCTTTTCAGAGAAAATTTAAGTGTAGGTTTTGTTGTCCCTTTGGGAATTTTTTAATGATGACTCCAAACTCCAAAAACTTCCTCTGTGTATAACTTTAGTAATTTTAATTCTCAGCTGAGTACTTCTAAAATTCTGTAAGAATAGGCTTATGTAACAGAATAACTTCAAATTTCTAGTCCATGATTTCCTTCTTCTTAAAAGGTAGCAATTAGTATTCAGCAGTTGATTTCTTAGGGCTTTGTTTAGAATCACAGAATCAGGCAGAGTTGGAAGGGACCACAAGGATCATCCAGTTCCAACCTCTCTGCCATGGGCAGGGACACCCTACCTTAGAGCAGATTGCCCACAGCCTCATCCAGCCTGGCCTTAAACACCTCCAGCCATGGGGCCTCAACCACCTCCCTGGGCAACCCATTCCAGCCTCTCACCACTCTCATGCTCAACAACTTCCTCCTCACGTCCAGGCTGAACCTCCCCATCTCCAGCTTTGCTCCATTTCCCCCAGTCCTGTCACTCCCTGACAGCCTAAAAAGTCCCTCCCCAGATTTTTTTGTTCAAGTGGTTGGGGTGCTCCTCGCAGTTTTATATGTCAGAACAACTAAAAAGTACCCCCTCATTATTATTCCTCTGAGCTATTTCAGTTTGTTTTGCTGTCTACAATAATTAGAAGTAGTCCTGAATAAAATAATGTTAAAAATGAGTTAGGAAGATGGAACTGAACCATATCACTTCAAGGAGAATAGAGATACATTTAATGCTGTAGTGCTGTGATTGTATTTTAGCTCTTGTACATTTATTTGCTGTATTGCTGATAGATAGGAAAAGGAGTTTCAGCTCTTGATGGCTATTCCAGGAAATGAATGTCTGTTTAGTCCATCAGTAAGTTTAGTTCAGGTTAATTCTCAGTGGGGATGGATGCATATCTGTCAAATAAAAGCTATGCTTGAACTATTTTAATGTTTTAGCAGCTGCATTTGATATGGATTTCACCCAGTGGGGAAACTACTGTACGGCTACCTAATCCTGCCTTCAAAGTACACACTGAAGGAGAACAATAATGAGAACATTATTAACTGAAGTAGGGGGAATAGATGTTAAAAAAGTATTGCAAATTATACAGAATCAAACACTAGGAAAGCTCCCAGTTTTTCTTTTTGTTTTCCTCCTTGTGCTGGTTTGAGCCTAGCTAGAATATTTTGGTGAGAGGAATTAGATTACAGGCTGTGAAAAGGAAACAATGGCGATTGTGATGGTTTGGGTGTTCCCTGCCCCCCCCACACACACTTTGGTAATCACCCAGACTAGACTCAGCAGCTCTGGAAATTGAATGAAGCTTTGTATTTACAGCTTAGCACAATAGACAAGCAGAGAGTTACAATAGATACAGTTATAGACAGAAATAGACAAGGTAAAAGGTAATACAGAAACACAACAGCCCTGCCAGAAACCTGAGTCCCCAGGAGGGGCTCCCAACCACCCTTCCACCTTCTCCCACCCCTCTTTACCTTACCCCAGACCTTGCCTTGTGCCCAAGGAAGATTGGAGGGTCGGCCAGGGGATTAGGAAGCAGGTGGATTAGTTACAAAGATGGCAGGTTAGGTGAGAGAGAGATGCAGCCCAAAGCCCAGACAGTGTCTGTGTTATCTATATTTACATTCTTGTTCTCATACATCCCAGCAAGCCTATGAGTGCAGCAGACATCACCATTGTTTCCTTTTCACAGCCTGTAATCTAATTCTTCTCACCAAAACATTCTAGCTAGGCTCAAACTAGCACAGTGATGTCTGCTGCACTCATAGGCTTGCTGAGATGTATAAGAACAAGAACGAAAACATAGATAACAAGAGTTGCTCTCTGTCTCTGGGGCTGCATGAAATTCTCTCTACCCTAACCTGCCATCTGTGTGACTAATCCTTCTGCTTCCTAACCCCCCTGGCCGACCCTCCAAACTTACCTTGAACATAAAGCAAAGTCTGGGGTAAGGTAGAGGGGTGGGGAGAAGGTGGAAGGGTGGTTGGGAGACTTCCTGAGGACTCAGGTTTCTGGGAGGGCTGCTGTGTTTCTGTATTACCTTTTTAACTTGTCTGTTTCTGTGGATATTGCAAATCCCTGCTTGTCTATTGTGCTAAGCTGTAAATATAAAGTTTAATTCAATTTCCAGATGGACTAAGCCTAGTCTGGGTGATTTTCTTAAGTGTGGGGGGGCAGGTAACACCCAAACTATCACACTTCTTTTTTAGGCTAATGTTAGAAGTGATTTAGAATAGAATAGAATAGAAT
>WAAF01014677.1:0-30954 GCA_013400475.1 Tricholaema leucomelas
AGTCCAGCATCGGTAAGTTTGCGGATGAAACAAAGCTGGGAGCATGTGGAGCTGTTGGAAGGTAGGAGAGCCCTGCAGAGGGACCCAGACAGGCTGGATGGGTGGGCAGAGGCCAATGGGATGAGATTGAACAAGGCCAAGTGCAGGGTTCTGCACTTTGGCCACAACAACCCCAAGCAGTGCTACAGGCTGGGGACAGAGTGGCTGGAGAGCAGCCAGGAGGAAAGGGACCTGGGGGTACTGGTGGATAGTAGGCTGAAGATGAGCCAGCAGNAAGGGGACACAGTCCCAAGTTGTGCTGAGGGAAGTATAGGCTGGATGTTAGGAGGAAGTTGTTGCCAGAGAGAGTGATTGCATTGGAATGGGCTGCCCAGAGAGGTGGTGGAGTCACCATCCCTGGAGGTGTTCAGGAAAAGACTGGCTGAGGCACTTAGTGCCATGGTCTAGTTGACTGGATAGGGCTGGGTGGTAGGTTGGACTGGATGATCTTGGAGGTCTCTTCCAACCTGGTTGATTCTATTCTATTCTATTCTATTCTATTCTATTCTGCTTCCAATAGTGAGGACACCTCATTAATTCTTCAATACTTGATGTCTCTTGTTTGGCATCAAGCACCAGGTCTCTTAAGCTGTCAATCCTTCCTAAAGCACACAGAGGAAATTCAGTTTCAAATACAAACCAACCCGGAATTGTTATTCCGTGTATTGATTGCAGATGATTATGGAATGCCAGACAACCTTCATGCTCCTTACCGCAACATTCCTCATCAAACAGATTAATTCCTACTTCTCTGCTTCCCTACAGGTCTTCTGCTGTCTTTTCCTTTTGGAAGCAGGCATCCCATAGGGAATAAAGGGATTAGCTGCAGTCAGATATATTAAGTTTACAGTAGTAATGTGTGCAGTTGTGGCTATTGCTTTGAAAGGTAGATATCAACATGAGTTGGGTTTTCTGGCTGATTTTCCAACTCTAGATCATAGAAAACACCTCTAAGACCAAGCATTGCTTAACTCTACCAAGTCTGGTGCTAAACCATGGCTCTCAGCACATCTCTGTCCCTTATGAGGAAAGGCTGAGGCAACTCAGCAGACTGAGGGCTGACTTCGTTTGTGTTTATAAAGACATGAAGGGTGAGTGCCAGGAGGGTGAAGCTGGGCTCTGCTCACAGCTATCCAATGACAGGACAAGGGACAATGGGTGCAAGCTGGAGCAGAGGAGGTTTTGGGTCAACACAAGGAAAAACATTTTCAGTGTGAGGGTGACAGAACACTGGAACAGGCTGCCCAGGGGGGTTGTGGAGTCTCCCTCTCTGGAGATATTCAAAACCTGCCTGGATTCATACCTGTGTGACCTACTCTAGGTGATCTTGCTCTGGCAGGGGAGTTGAACTGGGTGCTCTTTTGAAGTCACTTCCAACCCCCAATGTTCTGTCATGTTCTGTGATTCCATGATCGAGACTCAATCACCTCTTTGGGCTGCCCATTCCAGTATTTGGGAATCCTTTCAGTCAACAAGTTTCTGCTAATACTCAATCAGATACCCCATCGTGTGCAAGCACTGACTTCAACCTGCTACAAAGGGTTCAGCAGACTATCTACAAGAAGCAGAATTAATCATATCCTCAATCATTTGCAGTCCAAAGCTGATGAGAGCCTTGACTATAAATATTAATGCCATGGACAGACCTCTTCAAAACGTCTGCTTAGCTTTGAAGCACTAAAACTCAGCATTAAGAGCCTATCAGTGCCACACACACTTGGCTAGCTCCTTTTATAGTACTTGTTTTAAAAGCTACACTGAAGGTAGCTTCACAACTTGCACAGATCTACGACTAAGATTTGTGAGAGACTGCACAGGTGATGGAAAATTTGTACTTCTTGGCACTTTGGGACATAGTGTAATGGCCATGGTGGTGCTAGATTGACTGTCAGACTAGATGATCTTGGCAGTGTTTTCCAATTGAAATGATGCTATGATTCTTCAATTGAAAGTAGGAGAAAAAGCAAGAAGATGTATTCTGGAGATGTCATTCACATAAAATTCTTGTATGGAAACCAGCTCAGCACCAGACTCCAAGGAAAGATTTCTGTGGTCACAGAGCCCAGCTGTCAATCTAAGACCAGCATGGCCATTAACCCATGTTCCTAACTTGTATGTCCAGATGTTTCTTGAACACCTCCAGAGATGGTGACTCCACCACCTCCCTGGGAAGCCCATTCCAGTGCCTGACCACTCTTGAAGCAAACTTATTTCCCCTAATCTCCAACCTAAACCTTCCCTGGCACAATTTCAGGCCATTTCCTCTCATTCTGTCACCTGATACTAGGGAAATCAACTCTCATCTCACTCCCACCTCATTTTAGGGAGCTATAGAGAAAAAATTATATCTTCCTACAGCCCTATTTTCTCCAGGCTGAACAACCCCAGATCCCTCAGCTGCTCCTCACCAGAGCTGTTCTCTAGCTGCTTCTCCAGCTTTGTTGCCCTTCTCTGGATGCACTCTAGCACCTCGATGTCCTTCTAGCAGTGAGGTGCCCAAAACTGTACCCACTATTTGAGTGCAGCCTCATCCATATCGAGTACAGGGGCAAAACCATCACACTTACTCCACAACCCAGCACTATCTGGATCTGTTCAGAGCCAAGGTAAACAAACCAAACCAAAACAACAAGCAAAGCAAAGTTTTCTGATGGAAAGAAAATCCCTATTACTAGAAAGTTAAATGTGCCATTGAAGTTTTGCACTAAGTGAGGCAGCCAAATGATTTTGTCCAATATTTTTTAAGATGTCCTAGAAGCTTTGCCATGGAACAGCAATTTTCTCTGTTGAAAGGCAGTGTTGCATTAAGATCCATGTAAATAGTCTTCTTCTGGCCCTGGGTAATAGCTCTGAGCAGGTTGCATTAAAAGGTTGCAGTTGTTTGAGGTATGGTTGGCTGCACAGGTTTCATTTCTGCACATAACCCCCAGGGTAAGAGCTGCAGTTTGGATTGGATCTCTTCTTGAAATCCACTGTGCTACAGAAACAAAGTTGTTGTTTTTTTCTCTGTGGCTATCACTGCAATCATTCATCAAAGCCTACGAACTGTCAGAATGGGTAGAAGATGCTCTTACAGCAAAATAAGTTTAGGAGTCTTCTTCAAGTGTGCTTCACTACTCATCCAGACAGGCAATCATTAAAACCACAGGGATAGACAATACAGGTTTCTGGTGTGGATAAATTCAAGTAGATAGTGAAAAACAAAAAGGTGTACTTCAAGGGAATGGAATATACCACCAGAGTAGCCCTGAAGTTACCTGGAAAGAGTTCAGCTGTGGAAGGACCTAGCTTCCAGACACACCACCACTCTGAGTTACACAGTGCTCTCTCTTACATTCCCAGCCCTGTCTGCAGGAATCCACAGAAGTCATAGTCCTGTAGCTTCAGAATGAACACATTGGATGCACCACGCATTAAACTAATTCTTCTGCCGGCTTTCACTTTTGCTCTGCCCTGATGAGACCACATCTGGACTACTGGGTTCAGTTCATGGCTTCTCAGTTCAAGAGGAATAGGGAACTGGAGAGAGTCTAAAGGAGGCTCACAAAAAGACTGAAGCATCTGTCTTACAAGGAAGAGACAGGAGACCTAGAGTTGTTGAACTTGGAGAAAAGCAGCCTGTAAGGAGATCTTTTCAATGCTGATCAATATCTAAAGGGTGGAGGTCATGATGATAGGTCCAGGTTCTTTTCAGTGGTACCCAGTGACAGAAAAAGAGGCAATGAACACAAACTAGAACACAGGAGTTTTCACTTGAACTTCAGGAAAGATTTCTTTGCTGTAAGGGTGCTGGAGCCCTGGAACAGGCTGCTCAGCAACGTTGTGGAGTCTCCTTCTCCAGAGACTTTCAAAACCCTGTGTGACCCACAGGGCCACCTACCCTGTGTGGGTAGGTGACCCTGCTTTTGCAAGGGAGTTGGAAAAGATGATCTCCAAAAGTCTTTTCCAACTCCTACCACTCTGTGATTCCGTGAAGCCTCTTTCTGTGTCAGCTGACTCGTTACAGGGCCATGGGTTTACAGGTTCATTAAGCCTGGATTGCAAGCAAAGATCCAGCAGTTAATAGCTAAACTACTTCCTAATCTAAACAGGCATTCTGCTCCTCTCCCTACCTCAGGACTGATTAGGATGGCTTCTCATAGTAGGTTTCTTTCTCTCTCATTAAATGAGGGTTCTTTTCTCAAAGCTCCTCCTCTGTGTCTTGTTTGTAAACTCACTGATGCTGATTTCTTTCCTTCCAAACAGCTCATGAATAAAATATGAAGATTACACGTTCAGTGGTCTTTGATGTGTTTTCAAGCATTAGGAACTCAATCAGTTCTGTGCAGTTGTCCCTTTGAAGTTTCAATTGGGCATTTTCTTCCTCAAAAAACCAGAAAAGCTCCTATCCTTTTGAAGGATGGCTTCCTTAAAGAGATACTATTTATTTTGGTTTTATTCTTGATAGACAATTGTTTAAAAGTCAGAGGACAGCACAAGGATGAGGAAAGAAAATGGGAACTATTATGAAGGGCCACGCATGGGATAAACATGTATTTATGAATCTACAAGGGCCCTTTGACATATCTCAATTCCAAATGTCTTCACATCAACACAACATCAACACAACATCAACCCACAGCCATTTCAACATCAAGATTATCACAAAGCAAGCTTCACCCTCAATTATTCATAGCAGGTCATTCCAAAGATGGGCACTGCCTCTGAACTTCTGAGCAAGCTGACAGAGGAAAAGCAAGTCACATGTTCAGAAAGACACAAAAGGAAAACACCAAACCAAAACAACACAACACCAAAAATCCACCAAATTGTCCTGTCACAACTCGAAGAGAAATATTGCCCTTGGTATTCACTTAGTGCTGACAACCTGTTAGGCTTCTGCTTAGTGTTGTCAGATTTCAGGAATAAGATGTCATTGTTCAGATCCTCAACTGCTCCTGATGTTTAAATACCAACCTCCTCAAGCAAGAGCATCAGTGTCTTGCAGTGGCACACATCACAAGGCGCTGTGGAGTTCAGAGAATAGTTTACCCAAAGGGCTCCCATGCAGTCACCCTAAGAGCAGAAATAAATTCAATTTGCTTGAATTCCCTTTCTACAGACATTCCTGTCTGCCAGGCTTTCTCAAAGAATACTTCTGTTGGAAGAGAGATTTCTTACAAGGAACTGTGGTCTGTTATTCCCTCCACTAACTGCTTTTTTTGAAGCCATATCTTTGAAGGCTAATATCATCCTGACCCATGAAATGCTACAGGCTTGGGGCAGAGTGGCTGGAAAATGGCTCAGTAGAGAAAGATCTGGGGATGTTGATTGATAGATGGATGAAGATGAGACAGAGTGTGCCTAGGTGGCCAAGAAGTCCAACAGCATCTTGGTCTGGATCTGAACAGTGAGGACAGGAGGACCAGGGAAGTGGTTGTCCCCTCAGGACTCATCACTGGTGAGGTCACGCCTTGAGTTCTGTGTCCAGTTTTGGAGTCCTCAGTATGTGACAGACATTGAGATACTGGAGCAGGTCCAGCTTTGTTGTCCACCTCTGGATATGCTCCAGCAGTTCAAGGTCTTTCTTGCAGTGAGGACCCAAAACCTGAATCCAGGACTTGAGGTGTGGTCTCACAAGTGCCAAATTCAGGGGGACAGTCCCTTCCACGATCTTGCTGGTAACACTGTTCCTGATCCAGACCAGGGTGCTGTTGGATTTCTTGGCCACCTTAGGCACACACTGGCTCATTCTCATTCGGATGTCAACCAGCACCCCCAGGTCTTTCTCTGCTGAGCAGTTTCCCAGCCATTCTACCCCAAGCCTACAGTATGTCATGGGCTTGTTGTAGAAACAACTACCCTGACTGCAAAAGATAACTTGGCCTTCAGCCACCCACTTGCAGCAGTCTGAGGTTCTATGTTCTAATAATCTCAGTAAAGATGGGTTTTCAAAATTGCTGTTAACTTGACTGCTAGAACATCCTAAGCATAAACACAGACCACTAGTGACCACTGCATCTCATGGAAGGTCAGCCTCTCTCTGCCCTGGTCTCACTTTGACACTACAGTGCCTGGCTGAAACAAACCAGAAGACAACCCCAGCAATAGTGTCTAGATCAAGTAGGTTCTGCTCTGATGAAGGTTTGCCAAATGGTCTCACTCTATTCATCTCCTCTGGATGTCTCTACTCAGAGGTGCTCAGACCTTAAGCTAACACTGCACATTATTGAATTTCACTCTTTGCTCAGTCAAACAGAAAGCTAAAATAAAGCAAGCCTTTGAGTACACTGAAGAAACCCAGGTTTAGCTCATACCAGAATATTAAAAATGAGTCTTTTTTACACTCTCTGGAAAGAGACATTTTTATTGCAGCTTAAAAGGCATTCACATTATTTGGAAGAGGCTGTAGGTGTGAAAACCAAGAGGAAGATCACCAGCTCTGCAGTGAACTAATATGTCCAAATAAACTGTTTGATTAGCAATGCGGATGTGGTAGTCTTGACCTACTTCTCCTTCCACGGTGGATGTGACTGCCAAATTGCAGCGTGGAAATGGCACACCATATATTCTCATCCCTGCAACTGAAGTGAGATTTAGAAAGCGCTTTTCATGGCAGATGTTGAACCAGTCTCATTTTGGTGTTTTTTTTTTTTGTACTTTTCATCATGAGTTAAATATGAACAAAGATTACTTTAAGTACGTGACAAACAAAACTGAAGGCTGCCAAAAAAGAAATTATCGTGATACACTTTTTGAACCATCGAGATGGTCTCTACATGTTGCTAATGAGCATTTTAAAACAATTTCCTTAACTCCTTGGATCAGTTTAAAGGAATACATCTGTATAAAAGAAGCCCTCTCTTCAGGCATAAACGCATTTAAAGTCGTTATTACAGCTTTTTACAAATTGCAGTTATTTTACATGCACTTAGCTGAAAATAGTACTCAAAACATTGTCAGCTGAATCCCAAAAAGCACTGGACTGCTGTTGCTGTGGCAACACATTGTTCAGAGCTTTGCCTCTCTCAGGCAACCAAGAAAAAAAAACTCTAAAATATTGAATGTTTCAAACATATTTAAGTCCAGCACCGCCATGTTCTAGTGGAAAGCTGGATCATTCCATTCCCACTTAGAGGTGTCATCTCATCTGAGAGCCAAACTATTACTTAACACACTCCCTGGCAGCAAAAGGCTTTCAAGATGCTGAGAAAAAAGGATTGTTTAACTCCCTTTGGAGTAGCACTGCTAAAGATAACAAAAAGGAGAGCTCTGCCTTCTCCACTCGCCACCACATGATGGGGCGGAAGTCAAAAAGAAGTGTTGCTCTTTGGAGCTGGAGACATTCTGCTTGTGGAAAATAAACCAGGAACTTCATTCCCATTTCATCTCAATCATTCCATTGAGCTTTGTTTGCTTCTGAGCAAGCAAACACCCTTGGACACCCTCTCTGCTTTCATGCAATCATAGAATTATTTCAGGTGGAAAAGATCTCCAAGATCATCAAGTCCAATCATTCCCTAACTTTACCAAGTCTGGGGCTAAACCATGGCCCTCATCACCATATGTCTGTGTCTATTCATTCTTTGCCCAGCCTGTCATTCCCTAACTTTACCAAGTCTGGGGCTAAACCATGGCCCTCATCACCATATGTCTGTGTCTATTCATTCTTTGCCCAGCCTGTCATTCCCTAACTTTACCAAGTCTGGGGCTAAACCATGGCCCTCAGCACTACATGTGTGTGTCTCTATTTATTCTTTGCCCAGCCTGTATCTGTGCTTGGGACTGCCTTGACCCAGGGGCAGGACCTTGCACTTGATGGGGTTCTCATTGGCCCACCTCTCATGCTGGCTAGCATCTATTTCCTCCAGCGTGCCAACCTCACCACTCAGCCTTGTGTCATCGGCAAGCCTGCTGAGGGTGCCTCAGGCTCATTATCCACACTCTATTTTGCTGAAGACCTGCTGTATCAGTTCAAACTGACCTCATGACCATCCTCAAAACATTAGTACTTTCCCTAAGGTCTAGCAGCCTCCTCTTTATGCTGCCTTCAAGCAAGTTGTCTACAAATATAACGGCAGAATCTGCTCCTCCTGGACCTGAGCTGCCTCCTCTCCAGCTAATCAGCTCAACACAAGTTGTAACTCCTCCATCTGTTTCTTCTCACTCAGATAATTTTCTGGATATACTTTGCAGTGTGGGAGGAAGGGCCCACACACTGTCTTGGTTCACTTGGTGGATCACAGGTTCGAGCAGCTGCTTCTGCATATTTTGTGAGCAGATGTACGAAGGAAAACAAGATTGAAACCACAAAACCTTTTGGAAAGGGAAGGTACCTTGTGAAAGAGGGAGCTTTATATCTCAGGGAACTGGACATCACAGATGGAGTACGCTTCACAAAAGGGTTTTCAAGACTCTGAGTTCATGGATATTTGGGGATTTCAGGTGCAAAAAGACCTCAACATGTTGTTAAGGTGTATCTCAGCATCAGTGACAAGGGTAGTCCCACCTTGAGCTATAGCACAGGGATTTCTTCAACTCTGGGAACTGTACCTATTTTTTCAGCTTGGAAATGTACAAATAATCTTTCATAATCATATACCATAGGAATAAGGTTCCTTTAGGCCCTAAATACCAACTTCATTTCCCTCTCCTGCTTTGCCTCAACGAAAGCTCCTGAAAAGCACACATGCCAAGTTACCCTTCTCAGGACAAGGACAGCTACAGCTCTCATACTGCCTCCCCACTGCTCTGTTTGCTGGCATCTCTTTACAGTTCTATTCTAGCAGCACTTTCCCAGAAGTGATTTTCTGCTGTACTCAGCACTAGGCAGGCCACCCCTTGAATCCTGGCATCAGTTTTGAGGTCCTCACTACAAGACAGACATGGAGCATGTCCAGCAACAAACCTAGTGAAGGGTCTGGAGAACATGTCTGGTGAGGAGGAGCTGAGGGAACTTAGGTTGTTTACTATGGAAAAAAGAAAGGTGAGGATAGACATTATTGCTCTCTACAAGTCCCCAAAAGGAGATGGAGTCAAGTGTGAGTGGGTGTTTTCTCCCTAGTAATAAGAGATAGGAGGAGAGGAAGTTGCACCAGGGGAGATTTAGGTAGGCTATGAGAAGACACTTGTTGACTGAAAGAGGTCTCAAACACTGTAACAGGCTCCCCAGGAAGGTGGTTGAATCCCCATCTGTGGAGTTGTTTAGAAGATGCAGGGATGTGATGCTGAGGAATAAGCATCAAACTTGGTAGAGTTAGGTGATGGTAGGACTTGATGATTTTAAGGGTCTTCTCTAAGCAAAATGCTTCTATGATTCTATGACTTCAGCTCTTGGGGAAATTCAAAGGAATTTCTGTGTTCAAATGCTGTCCAAATATTTATATTTTGCTTATATTGTTCAGTTAATGTAAAATCACTACTAGCTTTCCCCTATTTTCTTTTCCAATAATGAAGCCATCTAGAATAGATTTTCTATACAGCTCAGCTCCCATTTCCCTGCTTCCAAAAGCTGCCTTTTTCTAAATGGCTTTGTTGATGGCAATCACTGGAAGCTGTTCACTTCTCAGAATCCAATCTTTAGCTGCCTTGTTTCAATATTGCTACAACTCACACGCACAGGCAGCAATAGCACTTTCCTCAAGTGAACATATCATCAGCTCTTTAGCTCTCTTAATGTTATGGAGTCACATAATCATTTCTGTTCAGAGAGACCTTAGAGATCATCGAGTTCAACCACTACCTAAGTCTACCACGCCTGATGCTAAACTGTGTTCCTCAGCACTGCATCTCTGTGTCTTTGAAACACCTCCAGGGATGGGGATTCAACCACTACCCTGGGCAGCCCGTTCCAATCTTTGACAACCCTTTCAGTCAAAAAGTTTCTTCTGATATCCAACATGAACCTCTCCTGGTGCAAATTAAGGCCATTTCCTCTCCTCACATTGCTTGTTACTACAGAAAGAAGATTTATCAGTCCAACTTCTAAGATCCTGAGAATATCAAAGCAAAGACTTTGGGGGCTCTGTACCACTCCATTAGTAATGCAAGAACAGATAATTATACACTCAGAAAAATAGTTTAGGGTCAGGTTTGGTCTTTTTAATGCTTTTTCCATCCCTGGTCAGACTCAATGATTTTAAAGGTCTTTTCAAACAAAAAGGATTCTCCCTGCTTTGAGAAAGTGATCATGTATCCCATAGAAATAATATCAGTGAAGAGGGATAAGAGATTTCCATCTGTGCAGTGGTATTTAGAGAAGGCAAGGAGCTATTGATTTATAATGATTACCCAAAGTGTTCTCTTAACTCCAATTCTGACATCTATCTGACAACACTGGGTTTAGTATCTACAAAGCCTGCCTTTGGAGGTCTACAGTTTTTGTCATTCCTTTCACAGGCTAAAGACTGGATTTAAAGTTGACTTTTAAGACAGATATGTTGGAGCATGTCCAGCAAAGGGAGACACAGGTGGATAAGAGACTCGAGCACCTAAAATACACTGAGAAAGTTGGAGAAGGTGGGAGATGTGTGTCTGTATGTGGTATATGATGGAAGCTGGCAAATGAGACAGAGCCAGATTCTTCTCAGTAGTACTCAGTGAATGCACAAGTTGCAATGGGTACAGATGAATGTCTCATTGAAATGAAAGAAAACTACTTTTTCTATTGTCAGGGTGATCAAACACTGGAACTGGCTACTCAAAAAACTCACTGAGTCTCTGTGCTAGTTTGAAGCTAGCTAGAATGTTTTGGTGAGAAGAACTAGATCATAGGCTGTGAAATGAAAACAATGGTGATGTCTACTTCACTGATAGTCTTGCTGAGATGTATTAGAATAAAAAGCAAAACATAGATAAAGTCACTTCGCTCTCGACTTTGCTCTCGGCTCTTCGCCTGCTGGGGAGCTCTGGGCTGCTGGCTGAACTCCATCTCACTCTCTAACCTCACTCTCCATTTGCTTTGGCTGATCCCACCTTGCTTCTTAATCCCCCCGGCCGAGCCTCCATTATTCCTTGGGNCTCCATTCCTGGAGATGTTCAAAACTCAACTGAGCAAGCCCTAGGTGTCCTTCCCAACCTTGTACGCTCTGCAGTTGTGACTAACTAGCAACCAGGACCTACCTACTTCAACTTTTTGTTTCTTTCCTAAGAGCTAAATCAGCTGTAGGACACAAAGAAATCACCACTCTTTATGAAATCACAGACACTCTCACAAGGAAAAGAAACAACATCCCAGCCACAGAAAGAAGCATCAAGAACTAATTTCTCAAAGTTCAAATCCAAAATATTTCTGTTCTCAGAACACAAAGAGAGGAAAGTCAGAGTCAGATTATTCCATGAAAAGCAGCAAAAGAAGAGAGAAAACAAAGCAGTTGCTTCTATCTTGCCTGGTTAAAAAAAAAACTTTCCAGCTTAGTTGCATGTCTGCACTTCCATAGCTATTTACCATTCACAGAATTGTGGAGTTGTTTCAGCTGGAAAAGGTCTCCAAGGATCAACTTAACACCACCATGGCAAATAAACCATGCCCTTAAGTGCCATGGCCACAGACGTTCAGCTCCTTCTAAGCTGCTGTTGCCCCAGCTTACATTTCACACTCTTCTTCAGGTTTCACATATGAGAATACCTTTGGAAAATCCTTTTTACAGAAGGCCATACCTCTCCAACCTATTGCCTACAGAGTATTGAATCCTGATGGGCTGTCAGATTTCACTTGCAGCTTTCTTATTCTACAGAGCACCTTTGAAGCTGTTCTCTCTGCAGGGAGAGGTAAAGTAGTAGCAGCTTTCCCCGTCCCTGCTTCTCTGGGTGCTGAGAACATCAAAATACAAATTTGAAGAAGCAATATGCTCATGGTTAGGAAAAGAAAGTATAAGATTATTTCAGGAGGTAAATTAAAAGCTACTTGAAATAGCATCCTTCTTGTTCCAAGCTTTGGAATAGGAACTGCAGAAAATAGAAGGATTTCAGGCATTTCAGTCATGCCCTGCTAATCTGCACTTCCCTTAACTCGCACTGCAATTTCACTTCATATTTTGAAGCTGCATAGTGCTTTTTATTATCTGAAAAAGGACATGATCCCACCAAGAACCATTTTTTCCCTAGCAATTTCTCTCATTTAGCACTTGCTCTGGGTCAGTATTTGGACCACTTTGCTCTTGCTGCATGCAAAACAAAATTGCTGAGAAGTTTGATGGCCCTCAGGTTCTATTATTTTTAGATCCCATCATTTTTACTTCATGATTCTGGGATTTATGTGTTCTTAGATGATGCTGTCACAGAAATACTTATTTCAACCAGGGGAGGATCAAGATGCTTTCCTTTTCACAAACACCTCACACCTCTGATATCACAGCATTTGCGATCCTTCCAGGATCGGATTCGCACAACTAGCTGCTAGAAATAGTTTGGTTCCTGGAAAACTGATATTCAAAGACATTGGAGTGATTGGTTATCAGTCATAGATACTCATGCTGGAGTAACTGGTTAGCAGTCAGAGACCCAAACACATTGGAGTGATTGGTTATCAGTCATAGATACTCGTGCTGAAGTAACTGGTTAGCAGTCAGAGACCCAAACACAGTGGAGTGATTGGTTATCAGTCATAGATACTCATGCTGAAGTAACTGGTTAGCAGTCAGAGACCCAAACACAGTGGAGTGATTGGTTATCAGTCATAGATACTCATGCTGAAGTAACTGGTTAGCAGTCAGAGACCCAAACACACTGGAGGGAGTGGTTATCAGTTANGGAGTGATTGGTTATCAGTCATAGATACTCATGCTGAAGTAACTGGTTAGCAGTCAGAGACCCAAACACAGTGGAGTGATTGGTTATCAGTCATAGATACTCATGCTGAAGTAACTGGTTAGCAGTCAGACCGAAATACATTGGAGTGAGTGGTTATCAGTCATAGAGACTCGTGCTGGAGTAACTGGGTAGCAGTCAGAGACCCACACACAGTGGAGTGATTGTTTATCAGTTGTAGATTCTCATGCTGGAGTAACTGGTTAGCAGTCAGACCTAAATACATTGGAGTGATTGGTTATCAGTCATAGATACTCATGCTGGAGTAACTGGTTAGCAGTCAGAGACCCAAACACTCACATTTGAGTAACTGATTATTAGCCAGAGACGCAAATGCTCTTTTTGGAGCAATTGATTTGTCAGTCAGAGACCAAATACTCATAATGGAGTAACTGGTTATCAGCCAGAGACCCAAATACTCCTGATGGAGTAATTGGTTATCAGATATCCAAATACATGGAGATATGCTCATATCCATGCTCATAATGGCATCATCCCTTCTGTAAAGCTTATGGCACTATTTCCTGAGTGAGCTGGTAGAAACCCAGCTGGTCTGTATGAAAGGCCTTCCAGTTATCTTTTCACTCGCATTGCAATTAGGTGATAAAAGGCTTCTATCTACAATCTATATCTTGTTCTCTCTTGCAAACACCACACCACATATCTTGTCACTTCACAGATTGAGTAATATAATTCCACACTGGCAGGTCTCCCAGATAGCACTGTAAGAAAATGTCAGCTGGCCCACTGTATTTCTGCAGAGTTAATCATCAGTTCAAAATGTCACCATCGTATTTCCATCCTTCTTCACTTACTTGATTTCCCTCACACAAACTTTTGAATTAACTTGAAAAACTAAAAGCCCAACCCTCTATTGCACCAGAGTATAAGAAATGGTTTGGAAATGAGCAATCCACAACTGGAGTGAGGTGCACTGAAGCTTGATGCCAACAGAAAATCACCAGCAAATCCCTTCAATGCTCTTTAGATCCTCATCCCGTCCCCACTGCTTTGGTACAGAAGGGCAGTGGAGTGCATTATGCAGTCCCCAGGAAGACACTGAATAACAAATCCTGCCACATATCAGAGCTCCAGGCAGAAATTTGTGAGTGCTTGCACATACAGGACTTGGCTATGCAACTGTTGGGGAACAGGCATATTTCACATCAATAATCCTTATGACTACAACAGGCCTACTCCATCAGGTGATGCTTAAGATGAGCAAAAACTGGAGCTGCAGGCTCAGATAAGAGAACAATGAGTTTTTCAGATGCATTGCAGGGACCTTCACTGTCACTTATCAGATGAGATTCTATGACAAATCCATGGGGGAGCACTGTATGTAGCCTTTGACCCCAGAGAGCTTGAGGACGCCTCACTAAGATTGCTCTCTCTAACCTGAAGGAGGGATCTCAGCATTAGGTATCACTACTGAGAGGAGCAGAGTAGCATTTCACCCAGTGCATGTTTTCATTTAGGTCAGGCAATGCTACACATTTTACTCCACTAGCAATATCAGCACGCTACATGTTATTGCACGTGTTCAGGCAGGACATCCAGCACCTGAAACAGGTCAAGGCCTATGCCACAGGATCCAGATCTCTACAGAGACCTGCACTTAGACTTATAAAGAACTAAGCCTGAGCCCTGGAATCAAGTATGGCAGTTTCTTCTAACCATTCCCAGTCACTGCTGTAAGCCCATCCAGACAGCAGGTGATATTCTAGTTCTTCTCTTTCTTTCCCCTTTACACCACTCCAACAATCTGACAGCAAGTCTTCTTAAAATCATAGAACAGTTTCTGCTTAGAAAATAACAGAAACACCTAACAAAAAACCCAGAATAAAAAAAACCCAAAAGACACCTTTTATTTTTAAATAGAATCATAGAATCAACCAGGTTGGAAGGGACCTCCAAGATCATCCAGTCCAACCAGCCCTAGCCTATCAACTAGACCATGGCACTAAGTGCCTCATCCAGGCTTGCCTTCAACACCTCCAGGGACAGCAACTCCACCACCTCCCTGGGCAGCCCATTCCAATGCCAATCACTCTCTCTGGCAACAACTTCCTCCTAACCTCCAGCCTAGACCTCCCCTGGCACAACTTGAGACTGTGTCCCCTTGTTCTGTTGCTGGTTGCCTGGCAGAAGAGACTGGCTACAGCCTCCCTTCAGGTAGTTGTAGGCAGCAATGAGGTCACTCCCTTTCTCTGCTGGGCAATTTTCCAGCCAGTCTTCACAGAAAAAAATGATAGGGGTGCCCTGGTGAGGCTGCATCTGAAGTACTGTCTCCAGTTCTGCCCCCCAGCCCAGTTCAAGAAGGACATAGAGCTGCTTGAGAGAGTCCAGCACAGAGCACAAAGCTGACGAAGGGGATGGAACATCTCTCTTATGAGGAGAGACTGAGGCTGGGGCTGTGTCCCCTTGTTCTGTTGCTGGTTGTTGCCTGGGAAAAGCAACCCTGTGTAGGAAGCAACCTTAAAGGTCATCTACTTTCAACTCCTATGCCATGTACAGGGCCATTTTTACCAGCTATGTAGAGCATAAAGCTTGAAGTACAGGCATGTGGACACAAAATATTCCAAACCAACAAAGCCATAGGGGGAAAACCCAACAAGTAACCAAACAACTGAAAAAAAACCCAAACAAAAAAGACAAACAGCACCACCACAGGAGGCCACTCGCCTTGGTGTGGAATTGTTTGGTTAACAAAAATACATTTGGGGTTTTGTTTGTTTCTTTGTTTGCTGGTTTGGTTTGGGTTTTTTTTTTATTCCAGATCTACAGATAGGGAGTGATATTTGGTAACACTTCAGTCCTTAAAACTATCCAGAATGACAAGGGTAAATAGCAAAGTGAGAATACAAGCAATGTTACCCAGGTTCCAGGAGCATGTAAACATTTTTATAGGTTGATGCATTAAAAAACATTAAACAAGAATTTCACCTGGGCTTCAAACAGCCTCTTTAAAGTTACAAGGTGCTAAAAATCACATCCAAGGGAGGTACCACCAACTCCTCCATCGCTTGTGGTTCCCCCAGGCACATATCACTATCAAACCTGTTGTTTAACTTGGTTAGGTTATCTTTATGCTCTCATGGAAACGAGCACTCAATGAAACCAGCAAAGCCCTGCAGGTTGCATTAACAAAACCCAAAGAGTCCACATGGACCTTACTCAAGAGACCTCAGGTATTACTCCTACTGAAGCTGACAGGATTAAAAGCAGCTTGTTGTTCAGCTCTTTGTTGACTGGCCACACAGACATTCCTAGTCACAAACCCATATTTAGGCTCCAGTTGTAAATAATTTATATCAGATAACCAGTTAATTGATAATTCATTAATATTCATCAGCTAATAAACACTGCTACTGTGTTCAGTCGATAGTATTTTTCCACTCCCTTCATTAGTCTTCTAGAGTTCCCTAATTAGTGATAACTTAGTCCTAATCATAAGAACTATTATTTGTGATTAGCTAGCAAACACTTTACAAATCAGATAGAGAAGCAGCTGTAAAATAACTTGTGCCTCTTGTGCTATTCAATTTAAGAGACCAGCCTGTGACATTCTGTGCCTTCCTAAATGCCATCTGGAGGAGCGAATAAATTTTCTCACTACATCTGATCAGAAACTCTATCCAGTTTTTCCAACCTCTTACCTTTATTTTTAACTATCTGCAGCAAACCAAAACATTTTATTATCTCATCACAGACTGAAACGTTGATAAGGGGCTTAAAGTGGGAATTGGAAATGCTGCACATGAAGTCACCTAACAGCGATTACTGTAAGGTTGCCAGAAGCAAACCAAGCACGTCAAGTGCTCACTGCTGGTGAACTTTGTCTGATTTGATGTGGCCACATAGTTCAATGGGAAAAGTCAGAGAGAGCTCAGCTGCTGTCTCATCTCCTTTAGCTCACACCAGGGCTAGGTATTTGACTGCCACTGACAATCTGCCTTCTCTTTTATTTCCTGTTGTCAAGACACATGGAGTATATGACAATAAAAGCAAAGTCCATCTATTCTGACTCTGCTGATGTGTCTTTAAGTATTGAAAGAGGCCATGACAACTCAACAGCAGACAAAAGAGAACTTAATGACACACAACGGTTGGCTCCACCTACATGCAGAGCAAATACGGCCCACAGGGTACCTTGTCTTCAGGCACTAACTCCAGGTGTCCTCTGTTCCTGTATACCTTGGCTTCTTTTGGAAAGAAAATCCTTGCCCATCCACAGGGGTGAGGGAATCATAAATGGCATTGGTAAAGCCCCAGTGCAGAGAGCAGAGGCCCTCAACACAAGAAGGAATCCAAAGGAGGCTATGAAGATAATCAGAGGGCTTGCGCACCTCTACTGTAAAGACAGGCTGCTAGAATTGGAGCTGTTCAGTCTGGAGAGAGAAGGCTCTGAGGAGACCTTAGAGCAGCCTTCCAGTACCCAAAGGGTGTCTGCAAGAAAGCTGGGGAAGGCTATTTTACAACTGTTTGTAGTGACAGGACGAGGGACAATGGTTTTAAGCTACAGCAAGGAAAATTTAGAGTGGACATTATGAAGTTCTTTACTATGAGGGTGGTGGAACAATGGAAAAGGTTGCTCAGTGAGGTAGTGAAGACCCCATCTCTGGAGACATTCAGGGTCAGGCTTGATGGGACTTTGTGCAACATGATCTAGTTGGGGGGTGGGCTAGATGACCTTTGAAGATAAACCTTTCAACCCAGTATATTCTATGATTCTAAAGTTCTAAGTAAAATGACCTTGGGGCACAATACACATATTACAGCATAGGTTCAGTCAGGCACATTATGGATGGGCCAAGGACCAAGAGGAGGCTGTAGGAATTGCAGTGTGCCTCGTGACATTCCAGAACAGGACTGCAGGGAAAGCATGTGGCATGCCACAGTTTTTACATTGCTTCATTCAAGCACTGTATGTGCATAGCAGTGCTGCCCAGCCTCCTCCCAGCATTCAGAGGTTTCAGTCTGTGCACAGAAAACAACGAACCTTGCCTACGCCTTTCTGTTCTCTACGGGCATTTACAGCAGCAACTCCTGTTTGCCTTTCTGCAAACATGGTTGGTTAAAGCAAGATATCTCCATGTGTCTTGTTCTCTGGGTTTGTTTCTTTTTTAGGAGGTGTTCTTTCACTCCACATCTTCATTTTCAGATTATCAGCTGAAATGCATTTAGGCTCAGTCAAAGGATGCACTGCCAAAGCACAGTTATTGCACCTGCAAGTAGTGCCATGTTGCCAAATCCACTTCACACGCAGTTCTGAACCACTTGGGTATCACAGAATCACAGAGTGGTGGGCAGGAAGGGACCTCTGGATGCCTTAGCCAACTCCTCTGCTAAAGTAAGGCCACATACAGCAGGCTGCACAGGAATGCAATGTCCTGGCAAGTTTTGAAAGTTTCCCAAAAAGGAGACTCCACAGCCTCCCTGCACAGTCTGCTTCAGGGCTCTGCCATCTTTAATGGGATAGTATTCCTGAGCAGACCTCTCCTCTGGGAGCTCACTGTCCACAGAAATTTGCTTCTCCTGTATTCCCCAAAGCCAAGCACTGAAAAGGGTCTGGCCCTGCCCTCATGACCTCCATCCTTTAGCTCTTGATCAGCACTGATCAGATGCCCTCTTAGTCTGCTCTTCTCCAGGCTAAACAACTCCAGCCTCTCCTTCTAAGCAAGATGCTCCTCTTCACCCCATCACCTTCATAGAGCTCCACTGGACTCTCTCCAGTAGTTCCCTGTCTGACTTGAACACAGGAGACCAGAAACTGGATGGAATACTTCAGATGTGTCCTCACCAGCTCAGAGCAGAATGAAAGGACTGCCCTTGATTTGCTGGCTACACTCTTCTACCACCCAACAGGCACTCTTCAGCAACTTCTTCAGTACCAGAAGCAAGTACAGAAAAACAAGGCAACAGATGCAGTAAATGGCTGCAGTCCATCTGCTGCTTATACCTAAGACAGAGTAGAGCACAGGAAAGCTGTGTCCTATCCTGCTGGCATCTATTGTCAGGTTATCTAAGACATGGCAGGAGTCCCACAAAAATCTTTAGCGACGAACGTCTTAAAAGATACAGCTGAAGACATTTTTAGGCTTTGTTAATTTTGGAACAGTGGAGAAACTCAAAAGACTGACCAGAAAACTGACTATATTCCCTCAAATAATTAAATGTGAATACAGCTTGGCTAGCTGGCTCACACATTTGGATGCTACACAGAAAGATTTTGCTGGTCAAAATCTCTACCCCTTCAAAACAATGTATCTCAGCCATCTCCACAGCACCCACTTGAAGGTTGCTATAGTAATAATGCCATATCCCTTTTTCTCATTCGATGCTCCAGCAGCAGAGAACAAACAGTGTGCAGCCTGAACCAGCCACAGCTAATTCTACAAAACTGCAGAGGAATCAAAAAGCCATTTACTTGAGCTCTGCTTTTTTTTTTCCCCCATCACTGTTAAAACTGCAAGTCAAACATTCACTAACTGTCCTTGCTTAGCCTTGGAAAACAAAAAAACCCTATTGATTTCAGCACTTTGTGTGTGTGCTGACTTCTTGCTGCCATTAAAAAGCCTCCAGAGAAGCAAAAGGTTTCCCACCGAGTTTGTATCCACTGTGAGTTTGCATGGAAGAACTAATGAAGAATAATAAAAGACAAATAAGTGATGTGTGACGGGACTTGCAAAACATCAGCTCCACTGGCTTCTGGTCCTTCTGTCTTTTCCCAGAAGATGGAGCCAAATGACCAAGCGTCTCTGGCCCAGACAAGCTGCAGGTAGGTTCCACAGAACAAAACCTTTTCCAGTGGAGGTGGTCTCATTCAATGGATTTCATGGTCAAGGTTGCCTGGGAAGGCAGTTGGGTTTCTTGCAGCTATTTTCTGCACATCACAGCTGTTGTATGCCCTTTGACAATAAAGGAGGGCAACAAGATCAAAGATAGAAGCTTACAGTTTAAGAAAGCCAAGTGAAAGGCAAAAAAACCTCCACGAAACCTCTCCACAGTAAAAAGGAAGCCTTCACTTCTGAGTGGCTACATCACAAACCTATTGGGCATCCTTCCAGAATGAGTGGCAGAGTGTAAAGTACTAATATATTACTCACCCATGTGTGCTGCTTTTGGCTGGGGTAGAGTTAATTTATTTCACAGTAGCTGGCATGAAGCTATGTTTTGGATTTGTGCTGGAAACAGTGTTGATAACACAAAGATGCTTTAGTTCCTGCTGAGCAGTGCTTGTTACAGAGTCAGGGCCTCTCTGCTCCTCACACCACTCCACCAGCGAGCAGACTGGGGGCATATGAAAAGCTAGGAGGTGGCACACTGAGACAGCTGACCCCAACGGACCAAAGGATGTATTCCAGACCATGTGGTGTCATGCTCAGCATGTAGAACAGGGGAAAGGAAAAGGAAGGAGGGACACATTTAGAGTAATGGCATTTGTCTTCCCAAGTAACCACTACATGTGATGGAGCCCTGCTCTCCTGAAGATAGCTGAGCACCTGCCTGCAGACAAGAAGTGGAGAATTAATTCCATGTTTTGCTTTGCTTGTGTGCATGGCTTTGGCTTTATCTGTTAAACTGTCTACATCTCAACCCATGAGTTTTCTCACTTTGACTCTTCTGATTCTCTCATTCTACCAAGGGGAGTGAACAGTGGTGTGGTTCCTGGCTAGGGTTAAGCCACAACACCTTGGCTGATTTGTTATTTACAGTAGCTAAACAGTTATGAAAAAAGCTGGAAGGAAGAGCTCTCTGCAAGAAACGATAAGCACACCCTGTCTTCACATTCTGAGAAGGCCATGCTGCACGAGCAGGCTGGCTGAAGTGGCATTTAAGTTTCACCTAAATCATTCAGAAGTCATTCAAAAGGGCATCTTTCACTTTGGATGACACATGACAACCTTGTTTCTGAGCAGAAGCAGAAAAGGATGGGCTGAGACCGGTCCAGGAAGCCAAGAGATGGTGATGCATCACTAAACACATTTGGAATCCCTCCTATGGACTGCTGAAGGACCTACTTGGCTGGAACATTGTGCACAGTCCAGACTGAGACCCAGCATTCTGAGAAGTCTTGCTGGCAAATTCACTGATCCCAGGCTGGGCTTTTATCAAAGAAACATAATCAGAGAATGGTTTGGATTCAAAGACATCTTAAAGATCATGTAGTTTCAGACTCCCTGCCATGAGCAGGGCCACTTTACACTAGACCAGCTTGCTCAAGGCCCTGTCCCACCTGGTCTTGAACACCTCCAGGGAGAGGGTATCCACAACTTCCCTGGGCAACCTGTTCCAGTATCTCACCACCCTCATTGGAAAAAATCTCTCCCTGTTACTCAGTTTAGATCTTCCCATCTCAAGCTTCAACCCATGCTCTTTGATGGCTAAAGGTCATGACGATGGGACTGGGCTCTTGTCAGTGGTCTCCAGTGACAGGACAAGGGGCACAGGCACAAACTAGAACACAGGAGGCTTCACTTGTACTTAAGGAAAAACTTCTCTATGAGGGTGACAGCGCTGGACTAGGCTGCCTGGAGAGGTTGTGGACTCCTCTCAAGACTTTCAAAACCCTGGACACATTACTGTGCAGCCTGCTGTAGGTGACTCTGCTCTAGCAGCGGCATTGAACTAGATGGTCTCTGGAGGTCCCTTCCAACCCCCACCATTCTGTGATTCTGTAAGGAGGTCTGGGCTTGGAGTCAACTGTAGATCTATCTGTTGTCCTCACAGCAAAGATCTCACAATACAGATGCATTACTCTAGAAAGAAGAAAATATGATCTATCTTCTGTCAAATATGATAGAGCTAAGACTTCTCCCTTACCAAAATTACAGATAAGGCCACTTGATACCTAAAGGAACACTTCACTGAAACATTTCATTCAAACTGTAATGAAAGTCTTTGATTCTTTCTATCTTCCCCATCCAAACCAAACATTTTTGCCCAACTATTTTCAACAACTAAAGCCTGTAAAACTGAGGATTTTGGTTATCACAGCCTGTCTGCAACATAGAATCATAAAACCATTGAATCACCCAGGTTGGAAGGGAGGTCATCTAGTCCAACCCTCTCTGCAATCTCAACTAGATCAGGTCACTCAGAGCCCTGTCGAGCCTCACCTTGAATATCTCCAGGGATGGGGCCTCAAACATCTCCCTAGGTAACCTGTTTCAGTGTTCCACCCTCATTGTAAGGAACATGCCATCTGAATCTGCTCTTCTCTAATTTCAAGCCATGCTTTCATTCTCTGCCTTTAAAACCTGCATGGAGATTTTTAAATGCTCTTTTTTTTTTGTTCCTTGGAGATATAAAATGCTCCTTTCCCTGCCCCCCTGCCCCCTTCCCTTTAGGAACTGGATGACCATTGTAAAGCAGTTTCTATCACAGAACAAGCTCTCTTCTATTACAAAAAAAAAAAAAGAGCAACATTCATTTTCAATAAATAAACCTGAATTCTTTGTTTAAGGGACTGAAACCTTCCCTATTTCCCTCAAAACAAAGCTAAAGTTTGATTTCAGTCACGCATTTCGTTTACCTCCAGAGATTTCAGAGCTTCCACTTTAACTCCTATCACACTTTAGGTGAGGGATGCATTTCTGTTTCGAACAAAAATAATTCTTTTAACTCTGTCACAAAATGTTCAGTTTGCCACAAATTATGCAGATGTTTCTTATGACAGGAGATTTACATTTGAGCCTGAGGTATGTAGGAGAGATTTTCTCATACTGTATTAGGTAAAAAGTGGCTACAAAGGGATTAAAATTTGACAGTTAACATAAATATTGGTAAGATATTGTAAGTCTCACATGGAGGCTTTGGATTCACAAAGGAGAATTAACAAGTGAGCATGGGTAGTAAAAGCTCAGCTGTATCAGTTCAAATTCTTATTTGATTTAGATCCTAAGGCAGCATCTGAAAAATAGAACAATCTAAAGAAGTCCTTTGTGTTAGTTAGCCAAGAGAATGCCTTGATTCTACTGCATATCCATACAGAGATCACGAAAGCTGTTAAATGAGGCTCCACAGAGGGGTCAAAGCTCTACAGAGGAACCAAGATAGGTTTGATCAAAGAGACAAAGCCAATTCCATGAGATTCAACAAGACCAAATGCTCAGGGCCACAATAACCCCTTGAATGTCTCAGGTTTTGGGCAGCTAAACTAGATGATCTCCAGAGGTCCCTGCACAGAATCACAGGAGCTGGAAGGGACCTCAAAAGATCATGCAGTCCATCCCCCTTGCCAGAGCAGGATCTCCTATACCAGATCACACAGGAACACCTCCAGGCAGGTCTTGAATCTCTCCATAGAGGGAGACTCCACAACCCTCCTGGGCAGCCTGTTCCAGTGTTCTGTCACCCTCATAGGGAAAAAAATTCTCCTCATGTTTACATGAAACTTCCTATGCCACAATTTCCACCCATTGCTCCTTGCCCTGTCTTTGGGCATCACTGAGCAGAGCCTGGCGCCAGCCTCCTGGCACTCACCCTTTACATATTTATAAACATTGATGAGGTCACCTCTCAGTCTCCTCTTCTCCAAGCCAAAGAGCCCCAGCTCCCTCAGTCTGTCCTCATAAGAGAGATGCTCCATTCCCTTCATCAACTTTGTGCTCTGTGCTGGACTCTATCACGCAGTTCTATGTCCTTCCTGAACTGGGGTGGGAGGCAGTGTACTGGAGACAGTACTTCAGATGCAGTCTCACCAGGGCACCCCTATCATTTTTTCTGTGAAGACTGGCTGGAAAATTGCCCAGCAGAGAAAGGGGGTGACCTCATTGCTGCCTACAACTACCTGAAGGGAGGCTGTAGCCAGGTGGGGGTCGGTCTCTTCTGCCAGGCAACCAGCAACAGAACAAGGGGACACAGTCTCAAATTGTGCCAGGAGAGGTGTAGGCTGGAGGTTAGGAGGAAGTTGTTGCCAGAGAGAGTGATTGGCATTGGAATGGGCTGCCCAGGGAGGTGGTGGAGTTGCTGTCCCTGGAGGTGTTCGAGAAAAAGCCTAGATGAGGCACTGAGTGCCATGGTCTAGTTGAATGGACAGGGCTGTGTAGTAGGTTGGACTGGATGATCCTGGTTGATTCCATGATTCTCTGACTTTGGGGCTGTTATGAGAGGCAGAGGGACCTGGGGCCTTTTAGTCTAGAGAAGACTGAGAGGGGATTTAATAAACATTTATAAACATCTGAGGGCTGGGTGTCAGAGTGGGGGGGAACAGGCTCCTCTCACTTGCTCCCTGTGATAGGACAAGAAGCAATGGATGTAAGTGAATCACAGGAGGTTCCACCTCAACACAAGGGGCAGCTTCTTTACTGTAAGGGTCACAGAGCAATGGAACGGGCTCCCCAGAGAGGTTGTGGAGTCTCTTTCTAGGGACACTTTCAAGGATGTCTGGATGCATTCCTCTGTGACCTGAGTTAGATTGTATGGTCCTGCTCTGACAGAGGGGTTGGACGCGATGATCTCTTAGGGTGCCTTCCAACCCCTAACATCCTGTGATGCTGTGTGTTGATGACCATCTGGCTGAATATCAGCCACAATTTCTGCCCAGGTGTCCAAGAACATCGACAGCACTTTGGCAACAACATGACCAACAGGATCGGGGAAGCAATTGTTTCCCTGCATTCAGCACTGGGGAGGCCACACCTTGGTTTCCCAATTCAGCTTTGTGCCCCTCAGTACAGGCAAGACATTAGGATGCTGGAGCATGTCCAGAGAAGGGCAAGGAAGCTGGTGAAGGGTCTGGAGAACAGGTCTGGTGAGGAGCAGACACACAATTAAAACTCAAAATCACTGCTCACACAACATCATTACTCCAATAGTTAACCACAGGGTTAAATTTTTGTATCTGATTTCTACTCCAAATTTCAATTTCCAGCTAGTGGATTTTGTTTTTTCCTAGGGTCAAGCTCAAAGCTGTCAATTATCCCTGGTTTTGTTCCCCTCAGAGGTAATTATAGCCTAGGAGGAAGTTGCTCATTTATCTTTGCTTTGATGAGACAAACACAGAAAGCTCCTGGAGTCTCTCTATAATGCACATTTTTCCATCCCATTTAACCATGTATGTTTTCTTTTAAACATGTTCCAACCTCACGGCACTCCTGCAAGTGTGGAATCTAGCATGAGAATTTGTCTCACAGAGGGCCTCCAGACCAGTCTAAAGGTGGATCTGTTGGCTGCTCACATAGACAAAGCATAGAATCATAGCAAGCACCGGGTTGGAAGTGACTTCTAGCAGTCACCTAGCCCAACACCTCTGCAATCAGAAGGGACATCCCCAGCTAGATCAGGCTGTGCAGAGACCTATCAAGCCTGACCTTGAATGTCTCCAGGGATGGGGCCTCCACCACCTCACTGGGTAACCTGTTTCAGTGTTCCAACACCCTCCCTAGAAGTAAAGAACTTCTTCCTAATGTACAATCTAAATTTTCTGCCCTTCCCTAGTTGAAAACCATTCCCCACATCCTATCACTTACAAGCCCTTGTAAAAAGTCTCTCCCCAGCTTTCCTACAGGCCCTCTCCAGGTACTAGAAGGCTGCTATTTATAAGGTCACCCCGGAACCTTCTCCAAGCGAAACAATACCAACTCTCTCAACCTGGAACAGAGGTGCTCCAGCCCTCTGATCATCTTCATGGCTCTCCTCTGGACCCTCTCTCACAGTTACATATTCTTCTTTTGTTGAAGGTCTCAGCAATCTGCACTGGAGCATCACTAAAGCTATTTATGATTCCTGTGGATGGGCAAGGATTTTCCTTCCTAAAGTAGTCAAGGCAAGCAGGGACATTCTACACCTGGAGTTAGTGCCTGAAGACAAGGTACTCTGTGGGCCATATTTGCTCTGCACATAAGCAGAGCTAGCTGATGAGGGAGAGGCCTGGAGCATGAGCCCTGTGTGTTGCTTAGCCTGGAGAAGAGAAGGCTCAGGGGTGACCTCATTGCTGTCTGCAACTACCTGAAGGGAGGCTGTAGCCAGGTGGGGGTTGGTCTCTTCTCCCAGGCAACCAGCAATAGAACAAGGGGACACAGTCTCAAGTTGTGCCGAGGGAAGTATAGGCTGGATGTTAGGAGGAAGTTCTTGCCAGAGAGAGTGATTGGCATTGGAATGGGCTGCCCAGGGAGGTGGTGGAGTCACTGTCCCCAGAGGTGTTCAAGAAAAGCCTGGATGAGGCAGTTAGTGCCATGGTCTAGTTGACTGGATAGGGCTGGGTGCTAGGTTGGCCTGGATGATCTTGGAGGTCTCTTCCAACTTGGATGATTCTCTGATTTAGTTCTTTTTTTTATCTGCTGGTGAGTTGTTTGGGTCTCTTTCAATACTGAAAGACACATCAGCAGAGACCTGGAACAGATGCTCCCACAGCCTCACAGCAAAAAAAAACTTCTTTAGAAGAAGACAGAGGTACTGTTACAAAGTCAAGAAGGCTCTTTACAGAAAATATCAAATATACTTTTACCCAAAATAGCCCCACTGACAGAAGATAGCCCAAACATCTACAAGAGGGCTGGGTGAACAGGATTATTTCACGTGCAGCTAATTTGAAATAAAATCATTCTGACTGACAGGATTCCAGTTCAGCTCTTTCAAATTACCAGAGGGAAATTTTGAAGAGAAAATGCTTGAGAGTCAGGATGCAAACAAACAAACAAATAAATAAATCCAACATCTTTGCATCAGTAGAAAGAGCAGAGAGCCCCTTCACAGCCTTTACAATTCCGAGTGTTGTGCACCTTTTTCCTCAGGAAAAGCGGGAGGTAGTAAAAGCACATTAAGCCTGTTCCTGGTAAATATCAGGATAGAAGCAATGCTTGAAGAATTGCTAAGTGAATACTGGCATAGAACACATTATCTGACCCCTAAAACCTGCCTGTGGTTGATGCTGCAGGTATCTAGTGGTAGCCAGGGAAAACAAGGCTCGAGAGAACTTCACAAAGATGACATTCAGCAAAAGTCTGCTCCAACATCAGATTCACATCTGGAGCAGGCACAGGATCACAGAATATCAGAATGGTGGGGTTGGAAGAGACCTCTAGGGATCATCCTAACTCCTCTGCTAAAACAGGGGCACCCACAGCAGGTTGCCCAGGATCACAATGGCCAGGTGGGTTCTGAAAGTCTCCAGAGGAGAAGACTCCACAATCTTTCTGGGCAGACAGCTCCAGGGTTCTGATGCCCTAATAGCAAATAATTTTCTCCTTAAGTTCAAGTGGAATCTTCTGTATTCCAGTTTGTACTTGCTGCCCCTTGTTCTATCACTGAGCATCACAGAAAAGAGCCCTGCCCCATATTCCTGACCTCTGCCCTTTAGATATTGATCAGCATTGAGAAGATCCCTTTTCAGTCTTCTGCCCTCCAAGTTCAACAGTCCCATGTCTCTCACTCTCTCCTCATCAGAGCAATGTTCCAGTCCCCTCAATATCATAATGGACCTCCATTGCACTCTCTCCAGTAGTTCCCTATTCTTCTTGAACTCAAAATCCAGATATGGCCTCAGCAGGGCAGAGTAGATGGGGAGAAGAACCTCCCCCCACCTGCTGGTCACATTCTCCCTAATGCACCCCAGAATACCATTGGCTTTCTTGGCCATGGGGGCACATTGCTGGCTCATGGTGAAATTGTTGTCCACCAGCACAAAGTGTCAGAAGTTACTGAAGGATTAGGAATTGTGCTTAACACATCTTCTGCTTCAGCTCTACAGGTCAGATTATATGGATAGAGGAACTTCAGCTTCAGTTCTTATCTTCGAGCTTTCGATGCACTTTTTAATGTCAAGATAAAAGTGCCCTGTGCACAGAGTGATTCTTTTCTGTCAGATCTGGGAATTAGTGATAAATTTGGATGCAACACTGTAAATAACTGTTTCCATTTAATGATGCTGAGCATGTTAGGCTACGTCCATCATCCCTTGGAAGTGAAGAGGAGATGTGATTGGAAAAGGCAAGCTGTGGGTGTCTAATCAATAATCCCATTATGTGTCAAGCAAACCAAATTTGATTATCACACAGCAGCTCCAGTCCCTCTCAGTGGAGTTGGAATGAAAACAGAGTTGCAGCTTCACAGTCATAAAACCAGCAGGTGAAAAGAGTGGAAGGATATTTAGCTGCCAAATGTGGAGATACCTAAGAAGGTTTGTGAGACAGGAGTCTTGCAATTGCTTCAAATCACAGGAGGTTGTACATTCTAGTGGGAAAAAGGCAAGAATGCCTGTTTCCCTTCCCCAAAAGACCCCTCACTTCACATGATTCCTCGAGACAACTCCTCCATGCCCCTTACTGGCTCCTTACACTCTGAAGCCTCTGAAATCCAAGTAGGTACAGACTTTGTGCAGCCTCTTCCCTTGTCCTGTAAAACCAACAGGCTTATTCAATCCTTCTGTTTTCACTATAACTCTGCATAGCACAGTTCATCTCAGATTGTTCCTCGTCACTGATCAGCTCACAAAGTGTCATATTCTGCCCTGTTCTACAACCTTGCATCACAGCTGAAGGATCTGCATAGGAAGCAAGCTCTAAATCAAAAGATGTTCTGAGAAACTTCTTGCTCTGCACAACTACCTGAAAGAAGCTGAAGCAAGGTGGTGGTTTGGTCTCTTCTCCCTAATAACAAGCAATAGCAGGAGAAGAAATGGCCTCAAATTTCATCAGGGAAGGTTTAGGTTGGCTATTAGGAGAAAATTTATGACCCATTCTTGACCTCCTTCATGTTTATAAAGATGTGAAGGGCAAATGTTGGGAGGATGAAGCCAGTCTCTGCTCAGTGATGTCCAGTGATAGGACAAGGGGTAATGGGTGCAAGCTGGAACAGAAGAGGATCCATGGGAACATAAGGAAAAACTTTTTCACTGTGAGGGTGCTGGATCCCAGGAACAGGCTGCCCAGAGAGATTGTGGAGTGTCCTTCTCTGGAGACTTTCAAAACTCACCTGGATGCATTCCTGTGTGACTTGCCCTAGGTGACCATGCTCTGACAGGAGGGTTGGACTGGATAATCTTTTGAGGTCCCTCCTACCCCCTAACATTCTGTGATGCTGTGTGATTGAAAGGGTTCTCAAAGCCTGCACTGGACTCCTCAGGGAGGTGTTCAAACCCCCATCCCTGGAGGAGATTCAAAGACACAGAGATGTAGAACTGAGAGGCAGGGTTTAGCACCAGACTTGATAGAGTTAGGCAACGTTTGGACTCAAAGATGTTAGAGGGTTTTTCCAACCAAAATGATTCTGTGATTCTATGGAGCAGTATATTCCTACTGAGAATATGCAAGACTTTGTGGCATCAACCAGGACACTCACCTGTTTCCTTGGTTTGCTCTCCACATTTGCAAGTTCAGAGCTGCATTCTGCTTACTCAGTATCTAAAGACATGATAACAACACTGGATTCTTTCTTAGGTGGACATTAACCAGTTGTGCTCACTCCACTGTGAAACATCCACGTACAAATGATCGTGAGCTCAGACTCATGATCACAGAATCAGAGTGGTTCGGTTTGGAAGGGACCTTAAAGGTCATCTAGCTTCAACCCCTATGACATGGGCAGGGACATCTCCCACTAGACCAGGTTGCTCAAGGCCTCATCCAATCTGGCCTTGAACACTTCCAGGGAGGGGCCAGACACAACCTCCTGGGCAACCTGTTCCAGTGTCTCACCACCCTCACTGTAAAGATCCTCTTCCTAATCTCCAGTCTCAATCTTCCCTCTTCCAGCTCAAAGCCAATGTCCCTATCCTATCACAAGAAGCAAGCCCTTGTAAAAAGTCCCATGATGATTCCAAGTCAGTATAAAACCAGGTTCTGCTGCAAGCCATCCTTTGTGGTTGATCTATAGCTAGAGATACACTTCAAACTGCAGTGAAGAGCACGTCAGTGCTTAGCTGCAGGCTGCTCCCTGTGAACACATGGTCTCTTTGGAAGTGATACTGGAATTATTTTTCTCTTCTGTAGTGGCAACATGGTGAGAGGTTTGTGAAGATCAAGGGATAAAATGGGCTCATTTACATTTCAGAGACTCCAGCTGGAAGTGTTTCCTGTCTGTTTAACAGCAACACTGTTTACAGCCCTGAGATTAAGTTTTCTTATGCAATATGCAAAGCCTAAAAAAAGGTCTGACCTTGATTTACTAAAATTAATATTCTAATCAACACCAAAAGTTTTAGCTCAAGATAAGGAACTGTCTATTGAATCAGGATTAAGATTTTAAAGAGGTGATCATCAAGTCACAGAATAGTTTGGGTTGGAAGGATCCTTAAAGATCACCTTAGTTCCAAAACTTGGCTAGAGGCAGGGATAGCTCCTACTAGACTAGCTTGCCCCATTTAACCTGGCTCTAGGCCCATTCAGTCTTGGAGCCCTCTGCAACTTCTCTGGGCAACCTGTCCCAGTCCCTTATCACCCTCACAGGGAAGAACTTCTTCTTAATGTCTAATCTAAATCCAGCTTCTTCCAGTTTGAAGCCATTATCCCTTGTCCTATCACTCCACGCCTTTGTCAGAAGTCCCTCCAGCTCTCTTAGAGGTCTCTTCAAATACTGGAATGCTGCTAGAAAGTCTCCCCAGAGCTTTCTCTGCTGCAGGCTGAACAGCCACAATTCTCTCAGCTTCATTATAGGAAAGGTGCTCCAGCCCTCTGAATATTTTTCGTGGCACTCCTCTGGACCTGCTCTAACAGTTCTATATCCTTCTTGAATTGAGGCTCAAGAGTTGGACCAGATACTCAAGATGGAGTCTCCTCACATGATGACTAACAGTACTTTGGGGCACAACAAAGCAATGCTTTTTTTCAGTGACAGGTACTAAAGGCTGCTCCATACTGGATTTTTTAAACACCAGCTTACAGACAATGCTGTAAAGCATCTGCCTTGGGTTAGTATGTAACAGAGTTGAAAGTCAGACTTCACACATGCACCATACACCAGACAAACCTTTTAGGGAACTCCAGTCCTGGTTAGGTACCTACAAACAAGGTGCTAAGAGTCCAACAGGCAGCAGCTTCTCTGTCTCTTCTCTTTTCAAGGAACAGTGTTCATAGAATCAACCAGGTTGGAAGAGACCTCCAACATCATCCAGGCCAACCTAGCACCCAGCCCTATCCAGTCAACTAGACCATGGCACTAAGTGCCTCATCCAGGCTTTTCCTGTAC
>WAAF01014677.1:31279-109243 GCA_013400475.1 Tricholaema leucomelas
TCTCATCCCACTGGCCTCTGCCCACCCATCCAGCCTGTCTAGGTCCCTCTGCAGGGCTCTCCTACCTTCCAACAGCTCCACACCTGCTCCTAGCTTGGTGTCATCTGCAAACTTACTGATGCTGGACTCAAACCCCTGGTCCAGATCATCAATAATGATGTTGAACAGGACTGGGCCCAGCACTGATCCTTGGGGAACACCACTCATGGCTGTCTGCCAACTGGATTTGGCACCATTCACCACCACTCTCTGGGCCTGGCCTTCCAGCCAGTTCTTGACCCAGCACAGAGTGAATCTGTCCAAGCCACAAGCTGCCAGCTTTGACAGGAGCTTGTTGTGGCAGACGGTGTCACCATCGCTGATGGATATGGCTGAAATAGGAACCTCTGGCACAGCTCTTTTGGTGGCAAGGCAACAGCCAAAATATCCCTCAGAAAAGACCTCAGGATCTTTTCCCCTCATCTAAATGGACACTTCATTACTTGCTGCAGTAAGACTAAAGTTTTGCAGAAGCTTTCAGTTTCTGGAGGAATCAGCTGCCCTCGGGGAAGTTTTATGACTGTGGGAGGTGATACTGCTTTTATAATGAGGGGTTTATAGAAGGGCTAGGATGTGTTTGTTGCTTCATTCCACAGTTTTCCCCATAACCCCAGAGGAATTCTATGCGTGTTACCATTATCCCTTGGCTTAGTTCTAGTCCCTAACAGCCTGGCAGTAACAGTCACAGTTAAAATCTAGGAGAACAGAGCAGGATGACATTCCTGTGCTTCCAGTTTTGTGACATTGGTGAGGAGAAGAGAACACACACTGATATGAGACGGGTAAGAGCTTAAGGAGCTATATGTTGTTGTGCACAATCCAAAGAGCATTGGTTCTGCTGTGCTTTTTACACTAAATATCCCAGGAACTGATTTTAGAGGGCCCATGGACGTTGTACTTCCCAGATATCCAGGGTCAGGGCTGGGCTGGCCACTAACCAAGTGCCAGAGGCTCTTCTACCAGGTCTTCTCCCTTCCTAAAGGGAGGAGAAAGAGAGCAAGGCAGAGACTGATAAGTTAGAAAAGAAACTAAACCTGCTTTAATGAAAACAATGACAACAAAATGAACTAGATACAAACAAATGTCAAATTCAAGCCCTGTTCATAGCAGGTGATCACCATCACCATTGATGCTGTGGCAGAAGTCTCAGACTGGACTCAGTGGCAGATGAGAACCAGATTCAAAAGCTGGATTCTGGGAATGGACTCAAGAACTCATAGATCAATGTCAAAGGCAGAATGGACAGAATTCTCCTTGGACACTAGTCACTGAACAAAAGGAAGAAGCTGACCTGGAGATCCCTCAACTTTACATAAAGTATGATGTCCAGGGGATGGACTCCTTTGCTGGTCAATTTAAGGTCACCTGAATTGTCCAATCCTCTCTCCAGGTGTGGCCTTTGACTCAGCAGCCCCATGTAGCACACAAGATATAGCAGTAACCTTTGTCTGCACCCCAACTCTTGGTACTAACTGCCCATCAGTGTTCTCACTGATAGGAGCAGCCCTATCTGCAAGAACATTCCCAGAGCTGTAGAAAGGGACTGAGGAGAATCTGAGCTGAGAAGTCACAGCACTGACCAGAATCAGTTCTAATCTGGGTCAGACCAGGACAGAGGCATGTCCATGTCACTCTCAGAGAAAAGCATGTTAGAAAGGACATGTATGTCAACATGTAGGGTCATGTGCCCTGCAAGGGGTTAGCACCTTTGTTTTGAAGCCTGTAAAGTTAGCTGAGATGATTCTTCTATGTCATGCAATGTAAAAACCCTGAGAAAGCTCTTACACACCAGCTGCCCCAACTCCCAGTCAGCTCCCCATATGTTTGGGTTCTTTACAGTTTTGCCTGGCGTGGCAAAACACTGGAGAATCTCTCCAGGATGACTCAAATTGCATACAGAATCTGTCATATGCTCCGCTCGTACCAGCAACTTCGGAACTACCTGCTGTTCTTCAAGCAAACAGAGCCTGGAGCATCAGAAGGGCTAAGCTCAAGCCCTGCAGCACTGCTCCCTGAGCTCTGATCCTATCAGCACCCTCCTCTTGTGTCTCAGCACCAAGCAGATGAGGATAAGGCTGTGAAGTCTTTGCTGAATGCTCTAGGGTAAAGATTATTTTCTGATTGCTCCTTAGCACATTTCTCTAAGTCAAGGTGCAAGAGAAGTGCTGTAATTCAGATATGAGGCTCTCTGACCACTGGGAAGTGGTCGATGTAAGGTCTGACATCACTTCCCAGGCTAGTAGAAGGATTTCAATTGTCAGTTTGCAGGAAAACATAAATTAATAATCCAGCATTGGGCAATAAATCATTCTACATCAGTCTTTGAGAAGGGAAATGAAGCTGGTGAAGAGTCTAGAGAATAAGTCTTATGAGGAGCAGTTGAGGGAACTGGAGTTGTTTAGCCTGGAGAAGAGGAGGCTGAGAGGAGACCTCCTTCCTCTCTATGGCTCCCTGAAAGGAGGTTGGACTGAAGTGGGAGTTTGTCTCTTCTCCCTAATATCAAGTGATAGAGCAAGAGAAAATGGCCTCAAGTTGTGTCAGGGGAGGTTTAGGTTGGGTATCACAAAACATTTCTTTTTCTGCAAGAGTGGTCAGGCATTGGAACAGGCTGCTCAGGGATGTGGTGGAGTCACCATCCCTGGAGGTGTTCAAGAAATGTGTGGACACAGCACTGTGCAACATGAGCCAACATCAACACCATGGCCATCAAACCAATGATCTTGGAGGTCTTTTTCAACAGGAACAGTTTTTTCATTCTCTTTTTTTCCATTTTTTCCCCGTGTTGTGTTTTCCACTCAGCTCTGCCAAAAGGTGCTAGCAACCTTGATTTCCAACAGGACAAGAGTTAACTATTAATATCCTTCTATAATTTAACAGTTCTCTGCTTTTTAAATGTCCATTCTGATACTTCCAAGTGGGAATTAAAACGTTCTCGGGCATTTACATCAAGAGCACTGCAGGTGTAAAGTTTTTACAGCACTGTCTTCAGCACACTTCAGGAACAAAGAATCCTATTCACCTAACTTTCCCTTATTAACTTAAAGATGTTCTCAGATGTCTTCAGGATTTTAATA
The DNA here is from genome assembly GCA_013400475.1 of Tricholaema leucomelas. Lineage (NCBI taxonomy): Eukaryota > Metazoa > Chordata > Aves > Piciformes > Lybiidae > Tricholaema lacrymosa > Tricholaema leucomelas. The sequence goes on from WAAF01014677.1 coordinate 34,393, forward strand.
TTGAAATTACAAAGCACATAAAGTATTATTGCTCCTAGGAATAGACCTTCTTAAAGAAGAAGGTGTAAGGTTTCAAGGTGGTGGCACAACTTGCTTTGAGCAGCTGAAAAGGAATCTAAAGGAGGTTGATGCTCCACTGAATAAGTAAGATAGTAAGCTAAAGTTCACAGGACATGGTGGTATCCCAAAATACACTTCATTAAAGCAGCTGCTTTGCAAAGAACTCCGTTAGTCACGTCCAAACAAACTGTAGAGGAGCCAGAAGCATGGAAGAAACCTCCTCACTAAGATACCTGCTGTTACATTACACTGGCTAAATCCCACATCCACAAAACTTAACTCTAGCCTAATGGAACTTCTCTCCAGTGTGAGGGAAGACATCTCCTAAGCGGACATCAAGGCTTGCTGTTGTGCCAGTGGAAAGAAGCTGGTGCATCTTGATAGCCCCTAATAAAATTGTTAGAGGAAGTGGAGTAATGAATTTCTGTTGGAGTCCAAGGCAAGAGCTTCTCATGCATGATGACCTTTGTACAACAAACAATCCAGTATTTCATTTGATGTAATTTCATCTAACATTGTGACCCGTCGTGACTTTGCTGGTCATACAGAATCACAGAACGTTGGAGGTTGGAAAAGACCTCAAAAGATCATCCAGTCCAACCCTTCTGCCAGAGCAGGATCACCTAGAGCAGGTCACACAGGAATGCATACAGGTAGGTTTTGAGTGTCCCCAGAGAAGGAGACTCCACAACTTCTCTGGGCAGTCTGTTCCAGACTCATAGAATAGTAGGAGTTGGAAGAGACCTCCTGAGATCATCTAGTCCAACCTTCTCTGCTAAAGCAAGCTCACCTAAATCAGGTTGCACAGGAACATGATCAGGTGAGTTTTGAAAATATCCAGAGATGGAGACTCCACAACCTCTCTGGGCAGCCTGCTCCAGGATTCCAGCACCATTAAACTAAAGAAGTTTTTCCCTAAGTTCAAGTGAAACCTCCTTTGTTCTAGTTTATGTTCATTGTCCCTTGTTCTGTGCTGGGCACCACTGAAAAGAGCCCATCCCCATCCTCTTAAGCCCCACCCTTTAGCACTGAGCAGATCCCCTCTCAGGCTGCTTTTCTCCAGATTAAACAGCCCCAGTTTTCTCAGCCATTCCTCTTCACAGAGATGCTTCAGAACCCCAGCACCTCTGTGGCCCTCTGTTGGATGCTCTCCAGTAGCTTTCTATCTCTCTTGAACTGAGGATCCCAGAACTCGACACGAGTGGGAATATAGCAGGATTTTCCAAAGCATCTCACCCACCTCTGCACCTTCCATGTACCCCTTTAGCCATTCATCTGCACCATTTATTTACAAACCTTTTCTTCCAGACTCTAGTGGCAGAAGTGGGTGTGAACAGGCTCCCCAGGGAGGCTGTGGAGTCTCCTTCTCTGGAGACTTTCAAGGCCTGTCTGGATGTGTTCCTCTGTGATCTGTTAGATAGTATTGTCCTGCTCTGGCAGGGGGGCTGGACTCGATGATCTCCTTGGGTCTCTTCCAACCCCTAACATCCTAATCTATGAAAATAATAAACTCTTACCATGGATCCAAACAGACTTTGAAATAGACAAATAGTCTCCACAAGAGTCAAACGGACAAATTCTAGCCAGCAAACTCTAGTTGGATTCGATTAGGTTTGGTTGGATTTGATTATATTTTGCGTGTGTTGCTTGCAAGCAGGGGTTTAAGGAAGCTGAATAGCATCTGACACGCCAATACCTGACAGCTGGCTCCTGGTTAAACAATCTTTCAGGTCCTTGCTTGTGCCCATTTGCAAAAATTGAAGAGATGCTGATGAGTTTGCAAAACACAGCAGGTGTCTTTAAAGCCATGAAATCTCCTCTCCTGCTCTATGTTCAGAGTGCTGCTGGCATGCAGGTAAGGCAATTACTTACCCCAAACAGCCTGTAAAACAAACTGTGATCCCTGAACCGCTTCTGACACAGGACCTACATGACCCCACCATAGAGAGGGCAGCCAGGATTGGAAGGGACCTTAAAGATCATCTAGTTCCAACACTCCTGCCATGGGCAGAGACACCTCCTACTCAACCAGGTTGCTCAAGGCTCTGTTCAAACTGGCCTTCAACAGCTCCAGGGAGGAAGCATCCATCCACAGCCTCCTTGGGCAACCTGTTCCAGTATCTCACCACCTTCTCTGTAAAGAATTTCTTCCTAATCTCCAGTCTAAATCTGCCATCCTTAAGCTTCAATCCGTTCCTTCTTGTCTTGTCACTACAAGCTCTTGTAAAATGTCCCTCCCCAGCTCCCCTGTAGCCCCCTTCTGGTACTAGAAGGCTGCTCTAAGGTCTCCCCAGAGCCTTCTCCTCTCCAGGTTGAATAGTTCTGACTCTCTCAGCCTGTTTCCACAGGGCAGGTTCTCCAGCCTTCTGATCATCATTGTGGCCTCCTCTGGACCTGCTCCAACAGTTTCATGTCCTTCTTATTTTGGGGGGCCCAGAACTGTATGTAGTACTCCAGCTGGGGTCTCTTGAGAGCAGAGTGGAGAGGGAGAATCCTCTCCCTCATCCTGTTGGTCACACTGCTTTGGATGCAGCCCAGGGTACTGTATGCCACCTTCCTACACACCAGTTTATTTATAGCATAATTGGCAGGGAACAGCTACTGCAAGAATAAAAATCAAGTGTATGCAAATCAGTTTCTCCCCCCAAACCACCAAAATCTTTTGACAGGCATGGAGCTACCTGCAATGTATTAGATGGTAGATATTCTGAGTGGCACACACCAGCCCAAGGACAGAAATCCCAGCGTCATAATTAAGGATTTGAGAACAAAGAGACTACCTAAGTATCTGATGCCTAACCTACCCACCTGGGAACTAAAAAACACTTTTCCTGCCCCTTTACTCTGCCCTGTTGAGGCCACAACTGGATTATTATGTCAGGTTCTGGGCTCCCAGGTCAAGAGGGACAGGGAATTACTGGAAAGAGCCCAATGGAGGGCCATGAGGATTGTGTGGGCTTTGGAGCATCTCTGTTATGAGGAGAGGCTGATAGAGCTGAGGCTGTTTAGGTTTGTGCTAGTTTGAAGCTAGATAGAATGTTTTGGTGAGAAGAATTAGATTACAGGCTGTGAAAGGAGAACAAGGGTGATATCTACTTCACTCATAGGCTTGCTGAGGTGTATAAAAATAAGAAATAAAAACATAGATAACCACTTCTGCTGCTGGCGAGCTTGGAGCTGTATCTTTCTTCTAACCTCACCCTCCATTTCTTTTCTAATCCACTTTGCTTCCTAACCCCCTGGCTGAACCTCCATTCTTCCTTGGGACTGGGGTAAGGTTGAGAGGGGTAGGGGGAAGGTGAAGGGGTGGTTGAGAGCCCCTCCTGGTGACTCAGGTTTCTGGGAGGGGAGTTGTGTTTCTGTATTACATTTTTACCTTGTATATTTCTGTCTATAACTGTATATACTGTAAATATCTGCCTGTATATTGTGCCAGCTGTAAATATAAGCTTCATTCATATTTCCAGAGCTGGCTGAGTCTAGTCTGGGTGATTTCTAAAGTGGGGGGGGGGCAGGGAATACCCAAACCATCACGAGGCTGGAAAACAGCAGACTGAGAGAGGATCTTACCAATGCTGATCAATAGCTAGAGAATGGGGGGCAAGACAATTGCACCAGACTCTTTTCAGTGGTGGCCAGTGATAGGACAAGAGGCAGTGGGCACAAAGTGGAACACAAGAAGTTTCACTTAAGCCTAAGTACAAACTTCTTTGTAAGGAGGGTGCCAGAACACCGGACCAGGATGCCCAGAGAGGTTGTGGAGTATCTCTCTCTGAAGACTTTCAAAACCCTCCTGGCAGTGTTCTTGTGCAACCTGCTCTAGGTGACCCTGCTTTAGCAGGGGGTTTAGAACAGATGATCTCCAGAGGTCCCCACCATTCAGTGATTCCATGATTTAAATCCTTGCTTTCTCTAACAAAGCATACACGTTATGGAAGGGCAGGAACTACATTACTATGACTTTCTTTCAATAGGCATGTAACACGTTATTTATGGACCTGTGTTTCTCAGGTAGTTTATAAGCAGGATTTAGCTTGTGCTTAAGCCTACAATCTTCAATGCTGTCCCAAAAGGCAAAGGAGCTTGGTCACAATAATGAGAATTTAATTAACAGTGGAGAAAAACCAGACTGTGATGCCAAGACTTTGTGTAGTGCTCATAGAAGTGCTCTGTTCCAGAGAATTTTCCTCCTCTTGCAAGAGCTGATAAACATACAACAATGCACCATAAAAATGAGCAAATCTCCTTCCCTATCCACTCTGGCATCTACATACAGCTGCAAAGACAGATAGCAACAAGGCTTAGACCCAGCTGGCAGAAATGTCAGCTCTTTCAGCTCTCTATCTCTATTATCTCAAATACAAACAGCATTAGCTCCTAGCTGGGCCAGTCCTTGGGAATGCAAGTATTTGGATGGAGAAAGACTGGATAAATCTAAGCCTGGACATGGCTAGCAATGGGACAAGGAAGCAGGACAAAAGGAGGACCCAGGAACAGCTTCCAAAGGCTTGCATTTCCTACATACCATCAGTTTGTCTGTCCTTTTACATCTGCCTGATCTAAAGATCACTGGAAGCTTCTTTCTCAGCTCTTTATTGACAAACCCTTCTGTCTGCAGAGAGTGAAAACAACATCCTCACCTTCATGCAAGAAAATCTGCCCACTTATTATCTAAGGTTAGTTTAAAACCAAAAACTTGTGTGATGTTTTTGTTCTTCACAGCTGTTGGAGCCAACACCTTCCTACAGCAAACCACTGAACAGTTTGGGTTGGAAGGGAATATAAAGATCAGTTAGTTCCAACTGCCCTACCATGTCCTCAGATGGGTCAGGGTGAATAATTTAGGAGGAAATGATTAGATTTTTGCCTTTGTGTTTGGAAGTAGGGTATGTAGGCTTTAACACTCCATTTAGGCTCAAAACTCTTTAGATACTTAACAGGTCAAATCTTTCTTCTCTTGACTTGCCTGCAGTGGCTTCTCACTCAATACAGAAGCCAAGTGAAAACTGCTGTTCAAGAGAGAAGTCTTTTGGGGGCTACTGCTCCTTCAGGGGGACCACTTTGCCCTTCATGACCAGAGCCAGTAGGTTACCTAAAGAAACTGACACCAATTCTTCATGCACCCACTACTGTTAGGACACAGACTTGCTGAAAACACAAGAGAGCCCAGCCTCATCCTCTTGACTCCTGGCCTTTAGCTCTTGCTGAGCATTGAGAAGATCTGCTCTCATTCTGCTCTTCTCCAGGTTTAACAGCCCCAGCTCTCTCAGGCTCTCCTCCAGTCCCTTCATCATTATTGTGGCTCTCCACTGGACCCTCCCCAGTAGTTTCCTGTCTCTTGACCTGGAGAGTCCAGAGCTGGACACAATACTCCAGGTATGGCCAAACCAAGGCAGAGTAGAGGGGGAGGAGAACTTTCCTCAACCTCCTAACCACACTCTCTTAATGCACCCCATCTCAGAGAGTGTGATGCTATGACCAAGCAGCTTATGTTCAGTTCTCTTTTTGTGGTTGTGAGGAGCAGCCTTCTCAGCACAAAATGCCCAGGATGACTGGCTCTGTTTAGACTCACTTCAAAGACTACAAGAGACTCAGCTTTCTCCTACATATGGTCTTTCCAGATTGCAGAAAGGCATGTTCCTCAGATAGCACATGGAGAGTTGCTCATCTGCTGCTTGAGGTATTCTGTAAATTAGCAGTGAGCATCACTGCTCAGAGACACTGAGTACTGGAGCAGTAGGAAACTGCTTGGAGAGCAACTTGCTGTTGGTCCAAATTCCTCATCTTGAATGACTGAGAGCATGAATACTATGTCATTGCCTTTCCATATTAATTTAAAGACTGAGAACCTAGATGCCTTAATAAATGCTCTGTGTTCCTTCAACTATGCTGAGAGTAAGGAGACAGACAATAAAGCATCACTGTACTTTGTCATACAATTGTAAATCAAATAAATGAACAAAATTACTTTCTGGGAAGTCATATTGATCTATAAAGTCACTTAAAGAGCTCCAAGGCATCTTTATCAAACCAATGTTATCAACAGAAGTTCTTTCTGATCCCAAACTTAACACACAGAATTCCAAGTTCTCCAACAAAAGCCATGTCTGACAAAACCACAAGCAGATGTCAATCACATGATGCTCCAGAATTGGATGAGACCTCTAAAGATCACCAAGTCCAGATCCCACACAGTCAGCAGAGACATCTGCATCTAACTAACCCTGACTACCCTCACAATGAATGTTTATCAGGGATGGGCATCCCCCACCGCTCCGGGCAACCTAGTCCAGTGTCTCACCAAACTCAGCATGAAAAATGTCTTACTTCTACCTGGTCTAAACCTCCTTCTTTTAGTTTAAAATCATCCCCCCTTGTCTTGTCACAAGGGGGTGATGCTAAATTAGTTATGATCATTTTTTCTGCTAAATTAGTTATGATCACTTTTTCCTGAGGTAGGCATTTCACCAACTAATCATCACAGAACCCATTTTGGTTCAAAAAGACATTTAAGATCAACCAGTGCAACTATTCTCTAAGTCTGCCAAGGCTAGTGCTGAACAATGGCCCTCAGCACCACATCCCTGAGTCTTTAAAGCACCTCCAGGGCAACAAGCAATTTCTTCCTATTTATCATATCACCATACAATGGTTTGGATTGGAAAGGACCTTAAAGATCATCTAGTTCCAACCTCCCTGCCATAGGCAGGGGCACTCGACACTGGATCAAGTTGCACAAGGCCAGTCCAGGCTGACCTTGAATACCTCCAGGGAGGGAGCATCTACAACCTACTTGGGCAACGTGTTCCAGTGTCTTACCACCCTTACTGGAAAAAAAATCTTCCTAATCTCCAGTCTAAATCTCCCCTACTCCAGCTCAAAGCCATTGCTCCTCATCATATCACTACAAGCCCTTGTTTAACAGTCCCTTCCCAGCTTTTTTGCACCCCTTTCAGGTACTGGAAGGCTGCTATAAGGTCTCTCCAGAGACTTCTACTCTCCAAGCTGAACAGCCCCAATCTCGTTCCAGTCTGTTGTGCTCTATTGAAACAAATGTTAAAGCAGGAGATCTCAAGGCTGTGGATGACTCCTCAGGCTCATTCTAAGGACACAACATAAATCTCATCAGCAGAAGCCTTCATAGGCCTCCTGCAATTTACAGTCGTCCTATTTTGGTTGGATTTATGGGAGAAACTTGGAATAAGCAGACCTGTGAAAGGGAAGAAGGTGGCCTGGGTCTTTTCCATAGCACTTTTCTATTCTTCCCAAGTTTTCAAAGCTGTTCCTCTGCATTCTTCAATATGACCAGATACATGTATTCCTAAAGGAGAGTGCCCAAGATGAACTTCCAGTGTGAAATCTCAGATGGGATTAATTAAGAGACTCACTTTGAGAAGTTTGATGAATTTTAAGGCTTTTCTGTAGGACGCCCCAATAAGAATTCAGGTATCTCCTAGGTAAACTGCTAGCTTTGCTCTCACTGGTGCTAGATACTGAATCCCTACGCACATCAGAGAAGTTTCACCTAGGAATAACCTTATCCCAGCATCACAGCCAAGGCTAAGGAAACGGCAAAACCCCCTTAAGAGGAGTCAAAATACAGTGTTCCAGAAGAAACATGATGAGACAGGACCAAGTCACATAACCACAGAATCACAGATTTAATCAGGTTGGAAAAGACCTCAGGGATCATCGAGTCCAACCTATCAACCAACACCATCTAATCAACTAAATCATGGCACCAAGTGCCACATCCAGTCTCTTTTTAAACACTCCCAGGGGCAGTGACTCCACCACCTTCCAGGGCAGCCCATTCCACTGCCAATCACTCTCTCTGTGAAGAACTTCTTCCTAACACCCACCCTAAACCTCCCCTGGTGCAGCTTGAGACTGTGTCTTCTTTATCTGTCACTGGTTGCCTGGGACAAGAGACCAACCCCCACTTGGCTACAGCCTCCTTTCAGATAGTTGTAGAAAGCAATAAGGTCTGCCCAGAGCGTCCTCTTCTCCAGGCCAAACAATCCCAGTTCCTTCAGCCTCTCCTCATAGGGCTTGTGTTCCAGATCCCCCACCAGCCTTGTTACTCTTCTCTAGACACATTCAAGCATCTCAACATATTTCTTAAGCTGAGGGGCCCAGAACTGGACACAGTACTCAGGGTGTGGCCTTGAGTCCTTACATCAAGCCTCACACTGTTTGCCAAAAGGACCATCCCTTTCTCATTTACTGAACAAGATGTACCCATCTACAGATCTACAAATATACAAAAGACAAAACCCCTAATTCAATGTTTCTTGTTGCTCTCAACCCCTAGAAGATTAACTGCATTTCTCTCAATTACAGCTTCTGTGGATTCACAGACAGAAGAAATTTAACAATCAATTCACAATTCCGTGTTCCAATCGTGGTGTGAAACTACAACTATACCTAAGAAGTCAGTTGTTAATATGAGATGAGACAGTGACTTGAGGTGGTCACTTGAAGAGCCCATGACGTGTTCTTCATCCTTCTATTTTGAACTGGTCTGACAAATGCAGCCTTTCCTTCACATCTGTATTTCTAACTGCCTTTCCTTATCATTTGGAAGTCAGAAGACTTTAGGGCCTCCCCCGTGGGGACAGGCTGTGAGCACTGAGGCTGTTCAGCCTGGAGAAGAGAAGGCTTCGGGGAGACCTTAGAGCAGCCTTCTAGCGCCTGATGGGGGCCTGTAAGAAAGGTGGGGAGGGACTTTTGACAAGTTTTGACAAGGACTTGTAGTGAAGGGATGAGGAGCAATGGCTTTGAGCTGGAAGAGATGAGATTTAGACTGGAGATTAAGAAGAAATTCTTTCCAGTGAGGATGCTGAGACACTGGAATAGGTTGCCCAAGTAGGCTGCAGATGCTCCCTCCCTGGAGGTATTCAAGGCCAGATGAGAAGGGTCCTTGAGCTACTTGGTCTAGTGGAAGGTGACCCTGCTCATGGCGAGAGGGTCAGAAGGGATCTTTAAGGTCCTTTCCAAACCAAACCATTGCATGATTCTATATTTCTATATCCTTAATGACATTCAAAGCAAGGCCTTTTTACAATAGCTGTGCATGTCTCTCTCTATATATATACAGAGGGAGAGTTTGTTGTGGTGTTTTTTTTTTTTACCACCACTTAAATGACAGCCTTTGAAGTAGAGATTTTTATCTCTTCTGGTAGAGTGAAAGGCTCACAGGACACATTCATCTCTACTATGTCCACATTTAACCTTCTAACACAAGAATTTTCAGGCTGAAAAGGCTTAAATATAAATGGTTTGAAATGTTTCAAACATCCCTTTCTTCATCTGTAGGCAAGAGGTCTCTGTCTTGATAGGATACTCAGGCCTATTTTGGGAAGCACTAGAAGGCTCTTAACATTGTGAAAGATGCCTATTGCAACTGTTTGGAAGGCTTCATTCAGCTACTTCAAAGAACAAACCCTTCAGTTCTCCTGGGTTTGAAGCTGTCAACATTTTATACCATTGACCTTTCATTCCTTCCTTTTCTTAGTGAGTATTAAAAGTTTCCCAATCAGATTTAAATTTACTTCCAACGTCATCTAGACTAGCAAAATTAGCTACCATTGCCTTAACTTGATATTCAAGGATGGAGCTATTTTAACAAATGTCAATGAGCAAATTAAATGTCTGAATTTTTGATGTTGGTTTGCAGAAGCAAAAGGGATCTAACGCTCATCTAAGGAAAAGCATTATTAGCATTCATGTCAGACCTAACCAACTAAACCTGCTGAGCCTTCAAGCTCTGGCACATTGCTAGTGACCTAGTCACAAGGTCTGTTTGCATATAAACAGATGAGACAAAACTGACAAGCTAATCACGTGCCATTTCAATATTTGCAGATGACTACAGCCTGATTGTCACCCAAGTGGTGACATGAATGCTACTGCTATAGGAGCTGGATTGATGGTTGTTTAATGCAGGAGGTATTTACCCTACCATGTGTGAGGTTGCTTTCCAGTAGTCAAGGTTTATATTTCATTTGGTTGTGGTCACATTCTGTTCAAGACACTGAAGAAAAGCAAGGGTTGACCTCAGCTTGTCTTTGCTCCTCATATGGGCCCTGCAATAGTTCAGCATAGATGCTTGTCCAGTATATAGAATCATAGAATCACAGAATCAACCAGGTTGGAAGAGACCTCCAAGATCATCCAGTCCAACCTAGCACCCAGCCCTATCCAGTCAACTAAACCATGGCACTAAGTGCCTCATCCAGTCTTTTCTTGAACAACCCCAGGGACGGTGACTCCACCACCTCCCTGGGCAGCCCATTTCAATGCCAATCACTCTCTCTGGCAAGAACTTCCTCCTAACATCCAGCCTGTACTTCCCCCAGCACAACTTGAGACTGTGTCCCCTTGTTCTCTTGCTGGTTGCCTGGGAGAAGAGACCAACCCCCACCTGGCTACAGCTTCCCTTCAGGTAGTTGTAGACAGCAATGAGGTCTGCCCTGAGCCTCGTCTTCTCCAGGCTAAACAACCCCAGCTCCCTCAGCCTCTCCTCACAGGGCTGTGTTCCAGGCCTCTCACCAGCTTCATTGCCCTTCTCTGGACATGTTCCAGTATCCCAACATCTCTCCTGAATTGAGTAGCCCAGAATTGGACACAGTACTCAAGGTGTGGCCTGACCAGTGCTGAGTACAGGGGAAGAATAACTACATGGCAACATGTCCTATCCACAAGCTGTCTTTGGCAGCTCTGCTGATGGTATTGTGGCTTACCTGCACCCTCTGACATCTGACATTGCAGCTACAGACTAGCTGTGTGCAGAAACAGTGCCTGTGCTTGGGTTTTGGGAGGGCTGGTCACAAGAGGAGCAGATTGCTGATGTGGCAAAATGCAGGCACGTGCAACATGAAGAAAATCTTTGCTGTGAGGGTGCTGGAGCACAGGAGCAAGCTGCCCAGAGAGGCTGTGGAGTCGTCTTCTCTGGAGAGTTCTAAACCCACCTGGATGCACTGCTGTGCAACCTGTTCTAGACAAACCTATGTTAGCAGGAGTGTTGGACTAGAATACATTCAGAGGTCCCTTCCAACCCCTACCAGTCTGTGATTCTGTGATCAGCTGCACTGACCCATGTTACCTGCTCTTCTTAGCATGGACAAAACTACAGCAGAGAGCTGGCAGGAATGACTAATCCCAGCATGCCAGTGAGCACAGCAGGAAGAAGGGATCCAGCTAGGCACTACCAGAGACAACACCAGAGTCTTTACTTCCTCAAGTCCTACCCAGAAGGTCATCACTGCTCTGAGCAGGGCTCTGAAAATAGAATTGGGAAAGATGTGAATGGCTGAACAGGGAATGGCAAGACTTGGGTAAAAGCATGTTGAGGGGGGGAGTCCAAATCACTTTTGCACATGCAAATTTCACAGAATGAGCAACCTTTCTACTGAGTTCTCCCACGTTAATCATCAAGCTACACAAAGAGATGCAAATTTTATCTGATCCTTGATTATCACTGATAGAAGAGTGCAAACAAACACACAGCCCTGAGACAAGGCCAAACAAGGATGTGATTGATATTGTAAACAAACAAATAAGAGGCAGTGCACTGCTGATGCAGAATCCCACCTGTGAAGAAGCAAACAAGCTAGAAGAAAGCACTTTTACCTGGAAACCTTCATGATCAAAGCACATAAAGAGAATCATTTTCATGTTAATAAACTGCAGTCCAAAAGTGAAAATCTAATGAAAAACGCTGAGCACAAAATGAGTCCTCCCATCCAGAGGACCATTGTGCAATCCCACACCACCACCACCCCTCACCCTCTGCATCCCAAAGTCACAGAATCACAGAATTAATGGTCTGGGGGCTTACTGTTGATTACTGTTGCTCCCTTGTAGTCACTTGGGGTAGCATCATAGAACAGCTTGTATTGGAAAGTATTAAAGATTGCCTAGTTCCAAGTCCCCTGCCATGTGCAGGGACATCTCCCACTAGACCAGCATGCCCAAGGCCCCATCCAACCTGCCTTTGAATGCTTTCAGGCTTGGAGGATCCACAGCTTCCCTAAGCAACCTGTTCCAGTGTCTTCCCATCCTCATGGGGAAGAACTACCTCAATGTCTAATCTAAATTCAGCTTCTTACAACTTGAAGCCATTACTCCTCATCCTGGCACTACAAGCTCTTGCCAGAAGTCCCTCTCCAGCTCTCCTGTAGCTTCCTTCAAACACTGGAAGGCTGCTCTAAGTTCTTTTCAGAGCCTTCTCTTCTCCAGGCTTAACAAACTGAACTCTCTCAGCCTGCCATGGGCAGGGATATCTCCTACTAGACCAGTTGTTTCAGTTTCCATCCAACTTGGCTTTCAACACTTCCAGGACTAGAGCTTTGACAGCTTCTCTGGGCAGTCAATGTCTCACCAGGAGGTAACACTGTGGGAAGCAGTTGTGATGGTGAGAAGTCACCAGACACACACAGACAAGGCCTTGGAAAGACTAGTACTGAAAGAACAAAATAATCCTGAACTTTGGCCAACATCTCCACTTGAAAGAGGAAAGAAATAAATTCCTTCCAGCAAAAGTACTGCTTTTGAATGCAGCCTCAGCAATTAACATGATCACCCTGAATCTCAGCCCCTGTAATTTGCCATTAAAACAGATCAGATGTATCCTGAGGAGAAGGGAATGCTATGGTACAGCAAACATTTGCTTTCCATCCTTAGATAATCCAACCAACATGTCATTGAATTCAGTGCACCAGAAAATTCTGCATTTCCCATTAGAGCTAATATTGTGAGCTCTGGGGTCAACTTGCACTCTCTGTTAAGAGACTGTAAATTCTCAGACTTCAGTGAAGTCATTTCAGATTTATAAAGGCACATTTGGCCTTCTGACTCCCTGAACTTAATGCCAATTGAGATAATTTTGTGCATTAAAAAAAAAAGAGAGAGAGGGGAGCTATGTTATGATCATTTCAACACCAATTTATTTAAGAAGAAGCCCTGAAGAGAAGTCTTCATAGAGAACTACTTTTAAGAAAGAATTAAAGGAGCTGAGAAATGAAAAAAAAAAAGAAAGAAAATAAAGAGCTGAAGGATGCTCAGTTAAGACATGTTCTGATGCAGGCTTTCTAAAAGCTACTGGTGACAGAAGCTGTGCTATCTAACCTAGTAAGGTAGGAAATGCTAAAGCCAGAAAATAAAGGCAAAGATTTCAGCCTCCCAGAGAGATTGTGAAATCTCCTTCTCTGGAGACTTTCAAAACCAGTTTGAGTGCATTCCTGTGTAGCCTGTCCTAGGTGACCCTGCTTTGGCAGGAGGGTTGGACTCAACAATCTCCAGATATCTCTTTCAACCTCTTACTATTCTATGATTGATTTACTGTGAAGATTCCTAGGTGACTGCAAAGTATTAGCAACAGTGTCTCCTGGCCTTCCAGCAATAGAACTATCCCAATGCTTCAACCTCAGAAGTAAATGGAAACAGAAGAGAACAGAAAACTACTAAACAGGATGAAGAAAACATGGGCAACTTCTCACGTCATGTCTGAACAGCATCAAATCTATCCCCTCTGAGTAGTGTCACAAAGAGACTCCAACACAAAACTTTTCCTCCACAAAAAGAACAGGTGAAAGTCACATAAGACACAAATCCAGGCTAGGCAAGGAATGCCTTCAGAGCAGTGGAGAAGGGGGACTTGAGTGTGTCAGCTGATGACAAACTCACCATGATTGTCACAGGCAGCCCAGGAGGCAGCTGTGTGCTGGGCTGCATCCAAAGAAGTGAGCAGCAGGACAGGGAGGGGATTCTGCCGTTCTGCTCTGCTGAGACCCCACCTGGGGTATTGCCTCCAGTTTTGGTGCCCCTAACACAAGGAGGACATGGAACTGTTGGGTGGAGCTCCATCTCTATGGAGACAGGCAGAGAAAGTAGGGGCTGTTCAGCCTGGAAAAGAGGAGGCTATAAGAAGACCTTAGAGAAGCCTGCTGATACCTGAAGGGTGCCTACAAGAAAGCTAGGGAGGGGCTTTTTACAAGGGCTTGTAGTGACAGGACAAAGGGAAAAAGGCTCGGAGCTGAAAGGAGATTTAGACTGGAGATTAGGAAGAAATTCTCTCTAGTGAGGCTGGTGAGACACTGGAACAGGTTGCCCAGGGAGGTTGTGGTTGTCCTCTCCTGGCATTTGCTCAAGGCCAGGCTGGACAAGGCCTTGAGCAATCAGGTCTAGTGGTTGGCTTCCCTGCCTGGGTAGGTTCAGACTGGACCTTAGGAAGTATTTTTTTCACAGCAAGAGTGGTCAGACACTGGAATGAGCTACCCAAGGAGGTGGTGGAGTCACCAATCCTGGATGTGTTTAAAGTTCGTTTGGATGTGATGCTTGAGGATATGGTTTAGAGTGAACCTTGTAAAGTAGGGATATCCTTCGGACTTAGTGATCCTGAGGGTCTTTTCCAACCTGAGTATTTCTGTGATTCTGTGAAAACACCTTTGCAAAGCTCCTTCCTGTCCATTTTCTCTATTTGGTACCGCACTGGAGACTCCTTGAAGCTCCTGTGTCTTCTCTAATGAATCCAGCACTATAATCACAGGCCAAACATGTCAGTAGCTGGGAAATCTCTGGATGTCCTTTCTATTTTTACTTCTTTTAGCATCCTCACTCATTTAAAATGCCATCATTCACAGTAACATGTTATTCAAATCCGAGCATGAAGAACTCCCTCAGAGGCCAGTATTTGGTACTAACCTGTCATACCCAATTCACTTTAACTGAACAGCAATAATGATTGCTTCCAGGACCAAGGATGTGACAAGCAGAAATTTGAAATGGAGCTCAGCATCCTTGCTGCTTTCATGCTACCAAACAACCATGACCTAGAGCTGGTTTATTTTTTAAACTCATCACATTAAAGTTTGCATCTGAATATTTTCTTGCCAGAGGGAAGCATCCTTGGGCAGCATGTTTAATACAATGGGGTGTGTTGATCTGTGATTTGTTTTTTCCTTCTCTGTCTTCTAAACTTCTCTGTCTGCTGATGCATTACCTCCCCGTGGACAATATCCACCAAATAAACAAAGCTGTGATTCAAGGTATGTGATAAATATTAGTTTGATCCCAGGATGTTTGAGTGAAACACCTGCCACATGAAAAGCATTTGCATCTTTTTCTGCTGCCAGAATAAATTCTGTTACTGAACTACAGCCAGCCTAGATACATCTGCCTCATATCAAGAAGAGAGAGAATAAGGTTAAAATGACAACTGCTCACCATAATTGAGAAGAAACAAAAACTTAGGACCTACTTGAGTTCTTCTTAGCACATTGTATGTCCCAGATGTGGACAGCAACAGACCCATTCAACAGATGGAAGCATGGTCTGATGCCAAGATAAATTACAAGATTAATATTGATCCCTTTGGACTTTAAAATAATGCTAACAGCCTAGGGCAATGGTGTAAGTTTAGTGCTTTGGGCTATCAGAGTGAGGAGAACAAATCTGAAGAAGTATTCTTAAATACTCCATCTCATTCTGGCAGCGTTAAGGATGAGAGGCCAGATTTTAAGTGCATCTGAGGAGTCTACAGATGTCATAGAATCATTTTGGTTGGAAAAGACCTCTAAGATTACCAGGTCCAACCACCATCTAACTCTACCAAGTCTGGTGCTAAACTATGACCCTCAGCACCACATCTCTGCTTCTCAGAAACCCCTCCAGAGGTGGGGATCCAACTGCCTCCCTGGGGAGCCTGATTCCAGTCTCTGAGAAGCCCCTCTGATTCCATTCCTCCAAGTTTGTGGATAAGCCTTTGGAGCTTGAACCACATCAATGCGCCTACGTGGAAACACTATCACAATTTCCCCCCTAGTACACACATCCTGGAAACAAACCTTCCAGGAGATGGTTCTGCCCTCTTCCTTGAGCACTATCTGTAGCACAAAATGTCACTAAAACCATTTAAGAGTTTTGATCTCCAGAGTGAAATTAGCTGTGAATGAACGACGACGGAACACACCAATGCTGTGCCGCATGCAACAGAATTGATGTTGAGAGATAAAACTTAGCATCCCAGCACTTCTCTGTGTTACTAGGTCAGAGGTGTGTTCTTCTGATCTTTCAGATACTCCATCCAGCTCTGTCAGGAAGAAAATTCTCAACGTTTGGCACTGTGCATAGGTCAGCATTTACTGATTTTCTAAGGCAAAGTCAATGGATTTGTTTCTTTCCACTTACCTGAAACGCTCTTAGATATTTATTAGCTCAGGCATTAAAAAAAACAACCACATTCATCACCAAAAAGAACTGCACTGTCATTACAGGAAATGAAGAATTAAGAAAAGACTGGACCTGGGGAAGATCCTAAAAAACTTGGGGATTCTTTCTTTTTTTTCATTGACAATTTCTGAGCTGAACTGAGATATGAAGGATGTGCACCAGCTTCCACGTGCAACACACAAGCTCTTTTTTTTCAGCAGATGTTTATGCTGTGATTCTCTGATTCTCACACATCAAGTGGAAGAGCTGGACAGGGCATAGCACCCACACTCAAATACTAGCACCTGATAAAATATTACTGCAAGATGCTGTTTTACTCTCAAGTTTTTGTTTGAAGAAATTCAAGCACTTAAATCACAGAATCATAGGATCATAGAATCAACCAGATTGGAAGAGACCTCCAAGATCACCCAGTCCAACCTGGCACCCAGCCCTAGACAATCAACTAGACCACAGCACTAAGTGCCTCATCCAGGCTTTTCTTGTACACCTCCAGGGATGGCGACTCCACCACCTCTCTGGGCAGCCCATTCCAATGCCAATCACTCTCTCTGGGAAGAACTTCCTCCTAACATCCAGCCTATACCTCCCCTGGCAAAATTTGAGACTGTGTCCCCTTGTTCTGTTGCTGGTTGCCTGGCAGAAGAGACATGGAATGGGTTGGGTTGGGAGAGACCTTAAGGATCATCTAGTTTCAACCTCCTGCCACAGGCAGGGACATCTTCCACTAGACCAACTGGCTCAAGGTCCCATCCAACCTGGCCTTGAACACCTTCAAGGAGGGAGCATCCACAGCCTTCCTAGGCGACCTGTTCCACTGCCTCGCCATCCTCACTGGACAGAATTTCTTCCTAATCTTCAGTCTAAATCTCCCCTCCTCCAGCTCAAAGCCATTGCTGCTCATCCTCATTGTTCATGCTGTGAAGCCCCACATCTGATCCTGTGCCCAGTCTGCCCAGTTTGCTGAAAAAAAAAAAACCAAACCCAAACCAATCAAATTCTTACAAAGGCAAACAAAAAAATGCCCCTCTTTCTAGCTGGCTCAGCAACAGACTGGGTGTGTGGGAGGTGTCAGGACCATATGGTCAGGAAGAGTGACTTTTGAG
The DNA here is from genome assembly GCA_013400475.1 of Tricholaema leucomelas. Lineage (NCBI taxonomy): Eukaryota > Metazoa > Chordata > Aves > Piciformes > Lybiidae > Tricholaema lacrymosa > Tricholaema leucomelas. The sequence continues at coordinate 51,792 of WAAF01014677.1, forward strand.
GCGATTGGACTGAGTTGAGCTGCTATGGATTTCCATCTTTAGTACACTCTGGTGAATGAATCTTACTGAGGGAAGCAAAAACAGAGTCACTCTCACTACAGGAAAATCACTGAGATGCTGGAGTGGATCCAGAGACGGGCAACAAAGATGGTGAAGGGTCTGGAGAACAAGTAGCTGAAAGAAATGGGTTGTTTACTGTAGAGAAGAGGTGGCTGAGAGACCTTCTCACTCTTTACAGTGTCCTGAAGGAAGGTTGGAGCCCAGGTAGGTGTTGCCCTCTTCTCCCTAATAACAAGTGATGTGAGTAGAGGACATGGCCTCAAATTGCACCAAGGGAGGTCTAATTTGAATATGAGAAGAAACTTCTTGACTGTAAGGGTTCTTGAAGACTGGCAGAGGCTGCTCAGGGAGGTGGCTGAATCCTCATCTCTGGACATGTTTTGAAAAGGCAGAGATGCAGTGCAGTGATGCTGAGGGCCCTGGAGGGGTTTCAAAGAGGAAGAGATGTGGTGCTGAAGGCCATGGTTTAGCATCAGACTTGGTAGAGTTAGATAACAGCAACAGATTTGGTAGAATTAGGGTATGGTTGGGAGAGATGATCTTAAATGTCTCTTCCAACCAAAGCGATTCTATGATTCTATATCAGGTATGAGACTTGGTGTCTGGTAGGGGAGCATTTGCATGGCTGAACTGCAGGAATGGCTGTAAAAAGACATGTAACCCCCTAGGAGGTTTGGAAAAAAAATATATCACAGAAAACAACAGAAACCAAACAAATCCACTGCATGTCCCAGAAAACTCCTGGACTGGAATAAACAACCTGCCCTGACAGGGCTCTGTGGACAAATCCAAGATTTACTTTCCGAAATTTAATTTACCTCATCCAACAGTTCTGAGAATTTTAGGGCCAAAGAGGGAAAAAACATGGAGGAGATGACTAAATCCAAGGAGAATAAACAGTGAAAGAAGGGAAATGGAAAGTGTAAGCTAGGCGAAAAAACAGAAAAAGCTCAGTGCAAAGCTAGAGAATAAGCAAGGGAAGGTTCTTGCTGAACTCTACTCAGTTTAGGAGCCTTCTCTTCCCACTTCCATTCAATGTATCCCCAAATCTGTGTCAAGCATTGGTCAGTGCATGTGTCAGGGGCTCCTGCTACATGTCATGGGGATCGTCACCACCTCTGCAACACGGCTGCACACCAGCAAGTCTGGTGTGACAATGTGCATCCCTGTGCCACACTGGCCTAGTTCCTCCTACTCCCACAAAATGCCTCGATACCAAGCTAACAAAATCCAGCTTTCCCAAGCTGCCCAACGGCCCAAGTGAAACAGCCACACATCTGCTGGCTGGGGCATTACTGTGGGATGCAATCACGTCAAACTCACATCACAGCTGAGCCAGAGCAGGAACTGAACCCACATCTCTTGTCCTTGTAAGTTCTGCAGGCCCTGAACATTTGACTGCTTTAAAGTCAAGTTTCCTCTTCCAGCCGTACCACAAAGTATTCCCCACATCCCCTTTCTCTGCAAAGTGTTTCTCCTGCAAAGTATTTCCTGAAAACACTTTTGTCACACAAATTACACACCTACCAAAAAAAAAATATTACCTGGTTGGTTGAGGTCTTCTCTAAGCAGAAATAAAGACAGCAACATGATCTGGTCTGTCCAAATAATCAGGTCCCATCTTCTCACCTATTTCATACTGCTGATTTCTGAAAGTCTCTCGTTGTCAGTATTTCTCTCTTCCAGATGGTCAGTAAATAGCACACAAAGAAAATAACCTCTGAAGTTCCATGTTTCCCTCTCCACTACACTATTTATCCACTGCATCAAGCCTGCCTTCGGTTACATTCTCAGGGGGACATCGAAAATATTGCAGCTTATTAGAATCTGATGATGCACACAGTGGGGAAAAAAGGGACAACTGCACAGTCCAATAAGAGTGACAAACTCATCTGTGAAGACTTCTAAACAGAGAAAACAATCTCTGAAGGAGGAAAACAGGTTGTAGGTTGCTCTTCAAAGTGTTGTGGCTTGCACCAAGCTGCCTTTATAAGAGTGGTAGGCTACTGAATGCTGATCTTCACCCACAGATTCTGACACTGTGCTCCATCTGGAGCAATAAATCCCTCTTGCCTCAAACATGAAACCATCCTTTAATCCTACAGCCTAAACAACAGGTGGTAGATTAGTTTTCAGAATTAGCAGCCAACTGCTAGAGCAATTCTCAGCCCAATTACTTTGGCCTGATGTTTGAATTTCATGGCATAGTGGCAGCCTACATTTCTTACCAGTAGATACCAATGTCAATCTACCATCTTGGTATCCCTCTTTCCCCAGAGCCTTCAAAGTGAAGACAACTTCATAATCTTACTCACTACAAAAAAAAAGACATTGAGATGCTGGAGCACACCCAGAGAATGGCAACAAAGCTGGTGAAGGGTCTGGAGAGCAGGTCTGGTGAGGAGCTGTTGCGTGAAAAGGGGGTTAGTCTGGAGACAAGGAGGCTGAGGTATAAGTAACCTTCTCATTCTATACAACTTCCTGAAAGGAGGTTGGAGTGAGGTAGGGTTTGGTCTTTTTTTCCTACTATCAGGTGATAGGATGAGAGGAAATGCCCTCAAGTTGCTTCGTTCAGGTTGGCTGTAAGAAGAAACTTCTTGACTGAGCAAATTTCTTGGCCAGAACAATCCACACTATCAATACAGACTGGGACATGAGGTGATAGAAAGCAGCTCTGTGGAAAAGGACTTGAGGGTGCTGACGGATGACAAGCTGGACATGAGCAGACAGTGTGTGCACCAATCACATTCCAGACTGCATCAAAAGCAGTGTGACCAGCAGATCCAGACAGATGATTCTGCCACTTTACTCTGCTCTGGTGAGACCTCAACTGCAGTATTGTGTCTGGGTCTGGAGCCCTCAATAGAGGAAGGACATGGACCTGACCAAGTGGGTCCACAAAAATGATCAGGGGATTGAAGCACCTCTGCTACAAAGGCTGAAGGAGCTGGGGTTGTTCAGCCTGGAGAAGGAGAGGCTCCAGGGAGCCTTCCAGTACCTGCAAGGGGCCTACAAGAAAGATGGAGAGAGACTATTTAGAAAGGCCTGCAGTGACAGGATGAGAGGCAATGGCTTCCAACTAGAGAAGAGCAGATTTAGATTGGATGTTAGCAACAAGCTCTTTACTATGAAGTTGGTGGAACACTGGAACAGGTTGTGCAGGGAGATGGTTTGGGCCCCATCCCTGAAAATATTCAAGGTAAGCCTTGACAGAGTGCTGGGCACCTTGATCTAGTTGACGGTGTCCCTGCTGACTGCATGAGAGCTGGACTAGATGACCTTTGGAGGTCCCTTCCAGCCCAAACCATTCTATGATTCCATGACTGACAGGGTTCTCAAAGCCTAGAGCAGACTGTCAATTCAAGAGAGATGTTGAGGTGCTGGAACGTGTCCAGAGAAGGGCAACAAGGCTGGTGAAGGGCCTGGAACACAAACCCTATGAGGAGAGGCTGAGGGAGCTGGGGTTGTGCAGCCTGGAGAAGAGGAGGCTCGGGGGGACCTCATTGCTGTCTACAACTACCTGAAGGGAAGCTGTAGCCAGGTGGGGNGGTTGAATTCCATCCCTGAAGGTGTTCAAACCTGTTGAGATTTGGCCCTGAGGGCCATGGTTTCACACCAGACTTGGCACAGTTAGAGAAGGGTTGAACTGGATGATCTTAAAGGCCTTTTCCAAACAAAACAATCCCATGTTTCTATGATTTTTCTAGAGAAATACACAGTGGCATCCTGGCCTGAAGTTCTTCACACAGAGAGTGATTTGCCATTGGAATGGGCTGCCCAGGGAGGTGGTGGATTCACCGTCCCTGGAGGTGTACAAGCAAAGCCTGGATGAGGCACTTAGTGCCATGGTCTAGTTGACTGGCTAGGGCTGGGTGCTAGGTTGGACTGGATGATCTTGGAGGCCTTTTCCAACCTGGTCGATTCTGTGATTCTATGATTATTTTGTCCAGCACTCAATAAAGATAGCTGGGATATTTTTACCTGCCTAGAAAAAAATCAACAAAATATGAAAACAAAATTGCCCACATCAAATTGACTCTAAAACCGAAATGGCAACCACACAAAAGCGCAACTCAGAACTAAATGCACATTGTCAGCTCAAGTCAGTTTGATGCATCGCGTGGCTTGAATTGTTGTGTTCCAAGTTTGATCAGTGATCAAAATAAAAATCAAGAAAGTCACACATGCTTGTAAAAATCATTTCAGGCTATAAGACAGGAACTTTGAAGCCAGCACATGTTGCCATGGAAAAACAACTTAATTCTGGACTGGTGTTTTGGAAATGTTATAGCTGGCTTCACAAAACCAGACTTCTGTCCCCAGATTTTGTGTGTCAATAAGCTGCCATTTTCTGATAACAAACATTGGAAGAAATCCTGATGAGCTCTAATGGCAACTGCTCCAGAAAAAAACCCAGCCCGGAGTGATTTAAGCCACTGCCCCAAGGCGTAGAGGTGTGTATCTGCAGAAGCAGCAGGTTCTACACAAATGGTCATTGCTGGTGCTGCCATGGGAACAGGCTAACAGCAGCCCTTCATTAGGTAGTTGAGAGACCAGACAGCAGTTAAGCCACAGGCATCTTCCCACTTCCACTTGCCCTTTTGTAGCTGACTGTTAGGTGACCTGTTAAAGGTAGCTGCCTCGTTCATCCCCAGGGAGAACAAGCACCTCTGGAGGGCAGTTCAGCTCAACTGTCAAACACAGATCTCGTGATGGGACTATTCAACTTCTTCCACATCACCTAGAGAAGGAGGGAAGCTGCCTGGGTTTGAACAAAATGCTGTACCACCTCCACAACTGGCAGCAGAGAGTGTGGATCTCTGTGTGGGTAGTAGACAGAACTATCTAATGAAGTCCAATGTAGAGTCACAGAATCATTAAGGTTGGTAAAGACCTCATCAAGTCCAACAATCAACTCAACACCACCATGCCCACTAAACTATGTCCCAAAGTGTCATGCCTACAGTGTTCTTGAACATCTCCAGGGATGGTGGCTCCACCACCTCCCTCAGCAGCCTGTTCCAACACCTGACCACTCTTGCAGTGAAGACATTTTTCCTAATATCCAACCTAAACCTCTGGTGATTTCCTCTCCTCTTGTCACTTGTTTCTAGTGAGAAGACACCAACATCCACCTCACTCCACCCTCCTTTCATGGAGTTCTAGAGAGCAATAAGGCCTGCCCTCTGCCTTGGCTGCAGACTAAACATCCTCAGTTCCCTCAGACCTGTTCCCCAGGGAACAGATGGGACCTGCTCCAGCACCTCACTATCTTTCATACAGGGAGAGGCCCAAAACAGAATACAGTACTCAAGATCCCTTGCAGTCATATTGTCTCGCACAGTGGTTGTTCCCATGGCTAAAGGGCACGGAGTTGCTTGAACAAGGCCCGCCTGAGACTGAAGTGAAGAGAAATGGAGATGGCAGGAAGAGCCACAGTTATCCAAGACCAAAGTTTTTCAAGCCATGATACAGTTCCATGAAAATCTCCCTTCCATTTCAAGTAAATCTACCTACACCCTACTATGGAAAACAGAACCATCTGCCTTGTGAAGTTCACCTCCAGACGTACAGATTTCTTTATGCTATATTTAGACACAAAAAATAATTACTGCATCACTATATGTTGAGTGTGTTAATTGAAAAACCAGAGACTATGCACTTAACTAATTAGTAACTTGGGGGTGTTGGGTGATGAAAAAAATGAATGTGAGCCAGCAATGGTGGCTTTCAGCCCAGAAGGTGACCACAGCCTGGGCTGCATCAAAAGCAGGGTGACCAGCAAGACAGGGAGGTGATTCTGTCCCTCTGCTCTGCTCTCCTGAGACCTCACCTGGAGTACTGTGTGCAGTTCCAGTGAGCCCAGCTCAAGAAGGGTATGCAACTGTGGGAGCAGGTCCACAGGAGGCCACTAAGATGATCAGAGGGCTGGAGAACCTCCTCTGTGGGAACACGATGCACAAGTTGAGGTTGTCCAGCCTGGACAAGAGAAGGCTCCAGGGAGATCTTGCAGTGGCCTTCCAGTACCTGAGGAGGCCTGCAAGAAAGCTGGGGAGGGACTTTTTACCAGGGCTTGTGGTGACAGGATGAGAGCAAATGGATTGAAGATGGAAAAGGGAAGACTTAGACTGGAGATCAGGAAGAAATTCTTTTCTGTGAAGGTGGTGAGACACTGGAACAGGTTGCCCAGGAGGGTTGGTGGATGCCCTCTCCTTACAGGTGTTCAAGGCTGGGTTGGACGAGGCCTTGAGTGACCTGGTCTAGTGGAAGGTTTTTGCTTTGACTCAAAAAAATTCAGGTAGGGTGGAACTAGATGATCTTTAAAGGTTCCTCCCAACACAAACCATTCTATGATGACTCAGGATTAGAATCCTAAGAACCTCCATACTGTTAACACTCAGAGTAGCAACTCAGACCTGTATTTATCAGAGCTCTGCTTGTTCCTGTGTCTACAGAAGGGCCTTTTCCCTGCTCTTCACTTCACAGACCCCATCTGATACCATTTCTGCCATAATCCAGCAGATAAGACCTGCTTCCTACACAGCAAAGGAAGCTTTAGAAGAAAGGAGCCAGAGTGATTATTCCCAATACCCGTTCTTGGCAAGGTTTTACTGCTGAGGATATCAAGGAGGTGCCAACCAGTGGGGTACGATCTGAGGTGGACACCAGCAATGTAATCGGTGAGGCCGGGCCAGAGAATCTGCAGCTCTGCAAGTCAGGTGTGCAGAGCTGACTTTGGCTGGCTGCCAGGTGCCTACCAGAGCTGCTTTACTGTTCTCCTTCCTTAGCTGCACAGGAGTGAGCAAAATATGACTAAAAGCTCGGTGCCACTCGCAAAGGCCCTTCTCTTAGGTACCCCGTGTGCATTGTTTACAACCAGAACTGCTGCCAGTGCACAAGTTACCACCCACTCCTTCAAAAGCCTCTGCTTTGCCTCTGAATTTCCAGACAATAGCAATAAACAACTTCAATTTCAACCTTACCAATAGCCAAAAACCCCACAATGTGCTAAAAAAACCAACTGCAGACAAAAACCCCACCAGCACTATTTTCAATTAAATTAAGTCCCGCTTCATTTGTTTTCTTTTGAGTCTTGACAGCTGAGAACTCAATTTGGGGGGAAAGGTTTCTGTATGAACATTTTCAAGAGGTAAATACAATGTAGTAGCTTTTTTTTTTTTGTATTCCTTTTCAAAGCATTGTTTTCTTACAGCCAGCCCTTGCAAGAATGTAACTGCAAGCGCTTGCACTTACTGATGTCTAAGATGGAGGAGGTGAATGCAAATTAAAATTGGTGTTTGCTCCAAAGCAAATAATTATAAAGGGATTTCTACACCTCCAGGAGTGCAAAAACACCAGTCCTTGAGTACAAAGAAGCTGAATGTGGAGCTGAATCACAGAATGGCAGGAGTTGGAAGGGACCTCTGGAGATCACCGAGTCCAAATCCCTGCCAGAGCAGGATTACCTAGGGCAGCCTGCATCCAGATGGGTCTTAAAAGTCTCCAGAGAAGAAGAGTCTACAGCCTCTCTGGGTGGCCTGCTCCAGTGCTTCATCCTTACAGCAAAGACATTTTTCTGCAGAGAAAATCTGGGTGTGGGTAAAATCTGCAGAGCAAATAAATGTGTGAGGAGAGACTTCCAATGCTTCCTCTTGATCTCTGTGGTCCCAGACATCTTTGCCTGAAGAGCTACTCCTCAGTGCTTGGATGACAGTCCAGAAAATGCCTCCATCGGGTGCTGTGGGTGTAGCCATGACCATATCCAAGAAAAGGGCATGGAAGCCATAATTTACAGGAACGTTTGGAACACTGTATCTCATCAGGATTTCCCTTCATCTGGCTGTTCATGGCTTCGATGAGCGGACACTTTGCTGGATAAAATATCTGTCTGGATGGTGGGGAATGGAGTTAACATAGTTGGTGGCAGGTGTGCCTCAGGGCTCAGTGCTGGGGCCAGTTCTCTTTATCAATGATATGGACAAGGGGATTGAGTTACTCTCAGTAAGTCTGAAGAACTTGTTGATCTGCTAGAGGGTTGAAAGGCACTGCAGAGGGATCTGGCCAGACTGGATCGCAAGGCCAAGCCAATTGTAGGAGATGCAACATGGTCAAAGTGCCAGGTCCTCTAGGCCAACTGTATCAGACACAACAGAGTCAGCTGCTGGGTCCTCCCTCTGGGTCACAACAATCCCATGAATAGCCCAGCATCACCTAGTGTCTAATCAATTTGGGTACATTCATTCCCAAAGGGCTACCACCAATCTGCCATACAGCTCACGTGGATATCCATGTAAAACCATGAAGCTAAAGCTCTAATAAGCCTACTTAGGGCTCCACCTACCTGAGCACGATTTGCAGGCTTCCACTGCCCTCATGGCAAATAGTCTGTTTGCTACTCACTGCAATTGCCATCTGCATACATTCAGATGTGGGTTTGTAGTGTCATTATGCATCTTTATGACAGGAGAAAAGGTATTGGACTTATAATTACCCATTACTGCTACCTGGATACATCTCTCAGGGGAAGCTTTCCACTAATTCCTACTCTTGTCATGTTTGCTGCATCACATTTCATGCCATTTTTCTGAATCAGATAAATAAAATATTTATATTTGGTGACCTTGAAGAGGAATGCAGACCACTGGCTCAGAATGAATTTCTTTCAGTTCAATAAATATTAATAGAATACAACAAGCAGCACAGCAGGAAAAAAAAAGAACGACTGATACCCCCCTAATGAATGTGGAGGCATTTATTATTTAAATGACCATTAGAAGCACTCTTGGCCTTTGGAGGAATTCAAGCAGGAGTAGCAGACAGATGCTCCTGTATGTGTGTATGTGAGGGATTAATCATTCTCTCTGTGCACTGAAGGACCAATTAATTCTTTGCATGCATGTGTGTGTCATGGGTGGGTTTTTTTCTTCTCCACTAAAAAAAAAGAAAGAGGGAAAAAAAAAGGGCAAGTTAAAAGTATAACCTGAATTTTCATAGATGCCTCCTAGGTAGGAGACAACACTTCCTGCACAAACTACTGCAGTTTACTGAAACCAATTGTGTTAATCCTTGCAAGCAAACCATAGTCCAAAGGGCAAATAGACAGGGATACTATCCTAGAATAAAACATGTTCCTACATGCTTGTGTCAGAAATAGCAGTTCAGGTCAGAAATGGAAGCTGACGAGTTTTAGCAGCTCTCCTAAGATGTGTAACAGATCTAGAAGACTAGCTTTAAGACTCAAGTTTCATCATGGTGGGACCTGGATAACAGAAGTTACCATCTTCTGATTAAAAATCCATAGATCATGGTAATAGACACCAAACAAGACCACAGCAGGCCGCTGTAAGAGTTAATAATTACATTATATAGCACATTTTTTCCCTTTATGTATACAGTGACTGCACTCATCATGCAGAAAAGGAGCATCACAAACCAAAGGAAGCTCTGTCCCATCCTTTGGTCAACTTTCCTAGCCCTAGCATAGTCCTGTACCAGCACCAAAGGATAAGGCAAGTTTCTTACAGGAATTGTGCCTCATCTCCAAAATTCAGAACTTGCAGGACAACATCAACTATTGTTCAACCACAGGCTAGAGGAGAAGGTGTGATGCTAGCAATGGCTTCTAAGTTCCACATGGTAGATTTTGCAATATCCTAGAATTGCTTCTGTTGGAAAAGACCTTTAATATTGAGTTCAACCATTCCCTAACTCTTCAAAGTGAGGTGCTAAGCCATGGCCCTCAGCCATCTCTGCCTCTGTGAAACACCTCCAGGGATGGGGATCCAACCACTTCTCTGGAGAGCCCTGTCCAGTCTTTGAGAACCCTTTCAGTCAACAAGTTCCTTCTAATAGTCAACCTAAATCTCCCCTGGTATAACTCGAGGACATTTCCTCTCCTCCTATCACTTGTTCCTAAGGAGAAGAGACCAACTTCCATCTTGCTGCTACCCCTTTCTAAGTTGTTGAAAGTGTGAAGCTCTCCTCTCAGCCTCCTTTCCTCCAGGCTAAGACTGAAGAGGAGAGGAGATTTGTCACAATGAAGTTCTGATGCTGGTTTCAATGCGATTCTGGCTATTTCCACAAAAATTTGGCCATTAATCAGACAACTAAAATAAATCACATCAAATATTGCACTTACTGTCTATAGAGGACAAACATGAAGGGAAAAAAGGTAAATCAATGCACTCAGTTGATATCATCAGTACTGCTTGACATCTCAGAAAGATAGCTTCCAAATGAGACTGCTATTTAAGAGGCATTTCAAAAATCTGAGTGAAAACAGGAAAAAAAAAAACAACAATTTTGTGTATGTAAAGCTGCAGGATTAAAGGCTTAGCACCGCTTGTTCTAGTAAATCTTTGCAAAAGATAAGAGAAAGCTGAAGCTCTTTGGCATCCTTCTCTTGAAGATGAATGCAGAACAGGCCCATTTAATTATCTCTCTTGCTTCTGCACATACTTACCTACACATCTTGATTTGCTGCCCGTTAAGCAAAGGGAGCTCTTGCTTTATGGCTGGCTTGGAAGGGTTTGCAAAGGTTGTGAAATTTTGAGTAGCCTCAATCTGTTTAGATAAGGCCCAGACAAAGGCAGTTTCTCCACTCTTCCCTTCCTCTGTAGAGTTCTGATATGTAAGTACCTCTCAAAAGGTTAGAAACAGGAGAGCTTTTTGTTCCAAGTCTGACCTGAGCCCATGAATATCCACACTCAGGTGTGGATCCACAATCTGGTGAATAGGATTGCTAAGAGGGGAATTGAGAAAGAGATATCCTAATGGATTTTTGGAGTGTTTTTTCCTCTCGGGTAATGAAGGTAAGTTTGTTACAAGCTTCAGATGTTAAAAGGCAGAAACTGATTTGGTGCAAAGAAGCAAAGCAACTCTGGTTTCTGCTGAACTATTTCAATGAAGATTACACAAAGAAATACAAGTGAGAAGTAGCCTGGTTGCAGAGGAATGGAAGCCAGAAAACAAAGATGACACACAGCTCTGAAGGTTGCTTTCTGTAAAAGTCAGGTATCTAGATAGTAGTACATTGCATCACACTGGTTAAGGATTAAGCTAGGTCACAATGACCTAGATAACATCAGGTGCCTGCAACAAGGCAGATGACACCGAGCTACTTGAATGTGATGGTGTGCTAGTATGAAGCTAGCTAGAATGTTTTAGTGAGAAGGATTAGATCACAGGATGTGGAAGAGAAACAAGAGTAATGTCTACTTCTTCACTGATAGGCTTGCTGAGATATATAAGAGTGTTGGCATGAGTTCAAGCCCTGGTCAGTCACTCACTTCCCAGGTGATACTGAACAAACGATTCAGAGCATATCTTTGCTTTCTGAAGATGTTACAAGAGGCACAGATGTAGTGGTGACTGGAGATCTTGCAGCCTCCTGTGAAGAGGAGATAGATCATCTCTGTGCCTGCAATTAAGAGCAATCCGGGGGGATACAAGAACGTGAAAGGAAAACACAGCCAACTGAGATTTCCCACACCTAATCTTTTCATAGGGTTGAATCACTTTGCTATTTTTATGCATCACAAAAGAAAGCCTTGCCAAACACAGACCTATACCCCATATGAATAGGAGATAAATTCAAATGTCATTCCTTCTGCTGCAAACCAGATGCTCATTTAGGAACTTCTCCGTAGATTGGAAAGAGGAAAACTCCTGGCCAAGCATTTCTTTAACTATGAAGTTACGACAACTTCTGCACAAGTATGAAGTACTTCCAGCCAACTACCACTTTTGGTAGTATCTTTTGTGTACAATGTACTCTGGTATTTGTGTGCCTTGCAGCAAAAATGTCTATGTATCTTTGTAAGACCAATGGACCTTGTATCTGTTAACTATCAGTCCTGAGGTGCAACTATGCAGAAACATGATACTCAGAGTGTAAGCTCCATCACATTCAAAGGTAGTCATTCAATTTGTTCCTCCACAAGTGGCTGGAGCAGATCTGTAGCAGGTTTTCTTTCCAGGCTGGCCTTTTAACTAGATAAGAAGGGACATTCAAGGCCTCTACAGCTCTCATTCAGTTCAGTCACAGCTAGAGAACTCAGAGGTTGAAGCATGTCCAAATGAAGCATGATGTCCATTCAACACCAGCAATCAATGCCCCTAAATTTCTCTGTGATCAAGTCAGAATTTCACTGTTATGGATTCAGAACCACACAATTCAGTCTCTATACCAACAGCTTCAGCCAGGCAAGCACATATTTGCATATGGGAATTTTCTCTGTGGCATCTCTTGCAAATAAGTGCAGGTCAAGACCTGATTCCAGTGAAGGTTATCCGGATGAGAGGATTGAGTGCACACTCAGTCAGTTTGCAGATGACACCAAGCTGGGTAGCTGTGTTGATCTGCTACAGACTTGGGGATGTGTGGCTGGAAAGCTGCAGCTTGGAAATGGACCTGGGGATATTGGTTAACAGTCGACTGAACTTGATTCAGCAGAATGCCAGGTGGGCAAGAAAGCAAACAGCATCCCAGCTTTTATCAGAAACACAGCAGGAACAGGGAGGTGATAATCCCCCTGTATACAGAACTGGTGAGGTCACAACTCAAGTTATGTGTTCAGTTCTGGGACCCTCATTACAAAAAGGACATTGAGGTGTTGGAGCACAACTCAAGTTATGTGTTCAGTTCTGGGACCCTCATTACAAAAAGGACATTGAGGTGTTGGAGCATGTCCAGAGAAGGGCAGTGAGGCCCATGAAGGGCCTAGAGCACATGGTCTGAGAGGAGCATCTGAGGGAGCTGAAGTTGTTCAGTCTGGAGAAGAAGAGGCTAAGTGGAGACCTCATTGCTCTCTATAGCTACCTGAAGAGAGGCTGGAGTGAAGGGGAGGCCAGCATCTTCTTGATGACAAGTGACAAGATCAGAGAAAATGGTTTCAAGCTGCACTGAGAGGATTCAGGCTGAATGTTAGGAAATATTCCATCACTGAAAGGTTCTCAGACAGAATTATAGAATGGTCTGGGTTGGAATGGACCTCCAAAAGTCATCTAGTCCAACCCCTGTGCAGTAAGCAGGGGCATCCTCAACTAGATCAGGTTGCCCAGAGCCCTGTTGAGCCAGACCTTGAATATCTCCAGGGATGGGGCCCCAATCACCTCCCCGGGCAACCTGTTCCAGTGTTCCACTACCCTCATGGTAAAGAACTTGCTCCTAAGATCCAACCTAAATCTGCTCTTCTCTAGTGTGAAGACATTACCCCTTGTCCTGTCACTGCAGGCCTTTGCAAACAGTCTCTCTCCCTCCTTTTTGTAGACCCTCTGTAGGTACTGGAAGGCTGCTCTAAGGTCTCCATGGAGCCTCTTCTCCAGACTGAACCACCCCAGCTCCCTCAGTCTGTCCTGGTAGCAGAGGTGCTCCAACCCCCTGAACATTGTCATGATCCTCCTCTGGACCCACTCCATCAGGTGCAGGTCCTTCCTCTATTGAGGGCTCCAGAGCTGGATGCAGTACTGCAGGTGAGGTCTCACCAGAGCAGAGCAAAGGAGCAGGATCACGTCTGTGGAGGCTCCATTGGCGTCCCGGGCTGCAAGCGCACACTGACTGCTTGTGTCCAGCTTGTCATCCATCAGCATGCTCAAGTCTTTTTCCACAGGGCTGCTTTCCATCACATCATCCTCCAGTCTGTATTGATAGTGAGGATTGTCCCCACCCCAGTGCAGAACTCTGCACTTGCTCTTGTTGAACCTCATGAGGTTCACTGGGGCCCACCTCTCCAGCTTGTCCAGGTCCCTCTGGATGACATCCTGTCGCTCTGGGGTATCGATGGCACCACTCACCTTGGTGTCATCTGCAAACTTGCTGATGGTGCACTGGATCCCACCGTCTATATCCTTGATAAAAACATTAAACAGCACAGGTTCCATCCAGGGCAGATCCCTGAGGGACACTGCTTGTCATTGCTCTCCATTTGGACTTCATGTGCTGGGGGCACCAGAAGTGGATGCAGTACAATAAACAAAGAGCAACTTCAAACCCCCAAAATAATACATAACACAGACTTTATCTTCACTTAGTCTAAGTTGAATTAAAAAAGAAATGAAGAAATATGTCCTACATAGAGAGCAGGAAAAAAAAGTATCTAGAACCTGACTATCAGAATTAGATCAATTGAAATATTCTTTAAAATCAGATGTTTTTAGTATCCTGTAAAAATCAGGGAATTGTATGTGGATTTTTAACCTTCTCTTCATTTCTACATTGCAGAAGCAGCTAATCTCTCTGACACTCCACTGGATAAGGCACTAAATTACAGACAGGCATGTGATTCTGCAGAGTAGGCAATGTAGAGACTTTATTTCAACAGCCAAAAACCACCATTGACTGCAGTGTCTGTGATTTGGTTTATGCAGGTGATACCAATTTCCCCATGAAGACAGCTTCTGGCACAATTACTTCTTTCAAAGAAGCTGCATGGCTGAGCTGAGTTTCAAAAAGGATTGGGCAAAACCTTTGCCTCATTTTTAAAAGATCATAGAATCACACAACTCTTTCAGTTGGAAGAGACTTTTAAAATCATTGAGTCCGACCCTCAACCTAACACCACCACAGCCGTTAAACCATGTCCCTGAGTGTCATGTCCACGTTTCTTGAACACCTCTAAAACAGTGACTTTCCCTGGGCAACCTGTTCCAATACCTGACCAATCCTGCAGCAAAAAAAAACTTTTGCTAATCTCCAGCCTAAGCCTCCTCAGCACAATTCAGGCTATTACTCCTTGTTCTGGCACCTGACACTAGAGAGAAGAGACCAATCTCCACCTCATTCCAACCTCCTTTCAGGTCTCCCCTCAGCCTCCTTTACTCCAGACTAAACAACCCCAGTTCCCTCAGCTGCTCCTCACCAGCCCTGTTCTCCAAACCCTTCATTAGCTTCATTGCTCTTTTTTAGCTGTAGTGCAGCATCTCAATGACTTTTTGACTGAGGGGCCCAAAACTGAACCCACTATTCAAGGCATAGCCTCATCAGTGCCCAGCACGAGGGCGTGATCGCTTCCCACTTTCACCTACACTGAATTAAAATGAAGAGGACAAAAGGCATGACTCACTTTAGAATCACATTGCCTGCTTGAAAGAGGAGAGCAGCAGATCTACCGCACCTCTTGTCTCAATAACTAATTAAGCATGTGTTTAAGTGCTTTGTTTAAAGCCATGCCTGCTTAGTAAAGGCACAAGTGTCTTACTGAATTCAGGAGTGGAATGCCAAGTGCACACTTCAGTGCTCTGCAGACCTTCTTTTGACTTGACGGAGAAGAATTTCCGAGGGGTGGGAGGGGGGAAAGATGGGCTCCTCGAGTTCTTATATCAAACTGTACATGTGATTTGGGATTTAGTGGGAAAGACTTCGTCTGCAGCACTTAATTTCTAACGAAGGAACTCTATAATTACCTCTTAGAGCTTGCCAGTGTAAACACAATAGAACCCAAGAAGCTGCTTTGCAAATGAAGGTTAATGCAGCACATGATATCTCATATAGGACCAGAGAGCATTAAACAAAGGTTAACCCTCAGCAGCAGAAGATATTAAATGGACTCTGATCTTGAATACCCCTAACAGCAAAGGAGAAAAAAAAAAAAACCAACAAAAAAAAACAACACACCATTGGCTCTCAGATACTAAATTATCTGCAATGTATATGCAAATATCCAGAATTTGATGAGGTCTTTACTTTTCACCTTTAAACACTACATTAGGAATTCATGAAGCCACTACTAATGCTGTGGAGTATAAGCAGCAGTGAAAATTAAGCACTAATGACTTCAAAGGTAGGGTGTCCATAAAAGCAGTAGATACCACTGAGGTCAGCCATACTCTCTGAACGTAAGTAATGGAAAACTGTGAACCAGCTCAACAATTCATCAGCTGCACATTCTTAATAAAGCACCACTTATGCCACCATACAGACAGCAGGTGAAGTGCTACAAATAAAAGATCACACTACCACTATTAAGAATATCCTCACACATTTCCTGGCCTCAAAACCCACCAGCTTACAAAACATCATTTCCATAAGGCCAGGAAAGCAAAAAACCAAAACCACGCTGACAAGCCACTGTACTGGGAAGTTGAATCGGCAAGTATTAAAACTGCGATCACTTTGGGTTTATAACCTTTCCTGAGAGCAAGAAGATTCAAGACAGCTGCAGAACTATGTCAATGGGATTTCCAGAGCCATTGATAAAGTCTGAACTCCAGCTATCAGAAGAGTTAATCTGTGACACACCACATCGTAGCAATTCGGTTAAAAATGTGCTTGCTGCAGAAAATGAGAATCATAGAATGACAGAGGTTGGAAGGGACCTTTGGAGATCATCTAATCCAATCTCCTTGCCGGAACAGGTCCACCTCAAGCAGGTTGCAGAGGGCAGCATACAAGCAGATTTTGAATAAGACTCCAGCACTTCTCTGGCAGCCTGTTCCAGTGCTCTGCCACTCTCACAGTAAAGAAGCTCCTCATCTTGCTGGAACGTCCTGTGTTTAATTTTATGCCCATTACCTTATCCTGCCACCGGGCATCATTTCAAAAAAAAACGGGCTGTTAAGTTGCGGGGCGGGAATATAGAAGCGCAGATGGAGCGGAGAACTGCACGCCAGAGGACCCGTCCAGGCNCGGGAGGGCGGGGGCGGGGCGCGCCGTGCCGAGCGCAGGCGTGGGTCGCGCTGCTCACACGTGGGCGCACGGAAGCCGTGGGTGCCTGATCACGCCCTGCGGGGCACGGCGGTGCCTCCGGAGCTGAGCAGGGTGCGGTGCGCGCATTGGCCTCTCAGCGGCGATGTCGCAGTGCTTTTAAGTCACGCCCTCAGCCAAGCCATGTGGCACTCTGGGTGAGACGGCGAAGCGAGTGGAAAGGCCTGTGCTGATGCGTTAAGTTCTCGGACTCTTTGCTTCTGGTGTAGAGAAGAGATGTATCGTGGATTTTGCTGCTTTGATTTTTGACAGTCAGCATCAAGACTTGGGGAAGATCTGTTTAGAATCAATGAAGTTGAGTCTAANTAATCCAATCTCCTTGCCGGAACAGGTCCACCTCAAGCAGGTTGCAGAGGGCAGCATACAAGCAGATTTTGAATAAGACTCCAGCACTTCTCTGGCAGCCTGTTCCAGTGCTCTGCCACTCTCACAGTAAAGAAGCTCCTCATCTTGCTGGAACGTCCTGTGTTTAATTTTATGCCCATTACCTTATCCTGCCACCGGGCATCATTTAAAAAAAAAAACGGGCTGTTAAATTGCGGGGCGGGAATATAGAAGCGCAGATGGAGCGGAGAACTGCACGCCAGAGGACCCGTCCAGGCCGTCTGGAGCGACTGCGGGCGCTGNCACGGCGGTGCCTCCGGAGCTGAGCAGGGTGCGGTGCGCGCATTGGCCTCTCAGCGGCGATGTCGCAGTGCTTTTAAGTCACGCCCTCAGCCAAGCCATGTGGCACTCTGGGTGAGACGGCGAAGCGAGTGGAAAGGCCTGTGCTGATGCGTTAAGTTCTCGGACTCTTTGCTTCTGGTGTAGAGAAGAGATGTATCGTGGATTTTGCTGCTTTGATTTTTGACAGTCAGCATCAAGACTTGGGGAAGATCTGTTTAGAATCAATGAAGTTGAGTCTAAGCATGGATGAGTGATAAAAGCGCACAAGCACTGGATGTGCACTAGGCATAGAATCATCATGGAATCAGAGTGGTTTGACTTGAAAGAGACCTTAAAGATAATCAATTTCCAACCCCTTACCATGGGCACGGACATCTTTCACTAGACCACATTGTTCAAGGCCTCATCCAACCTGGCCTCGAACCCCTGCCTGGGCAACCTGTTCCAGTTCCTCACCACCCTCACTGGAAAAAAATTTCTTCCTAATCTGCAGTCTAAATCTCCCCTTTCCCAGCTCAAAGCCATTGCCCCTCGTCCTATTGCTACAAGCCCTTGTAAAGAGTCGCTTCCCAGCCTTCTTACAGGGAAGGCCGGGGAAGGATTTGTTGGGTTTTTTTTCTTAACATAGGTAAAATCAGTTAATTAAAAGTAAAGAGGAACAACAAGGGGGAAACGGTGTTTTCCAGAGTTGCAATACAGTTATTGAAGTGGCTTCACTATATAGAACAGATGAAATAGCTCCCAAAAAATCCTAATTCAAACACTGCACCACTAGATCAAATGGCATATATTTTATCACAGGCAGAAGAAACTGGTAGCTGCACCCTTGCAGCACCCTGACATTAATCATTCATTATGGCTCTGGCAGCAAATGAGAAAGACTGGATAAAAGCCTACTGCTGTCAGTGGCGTTCCCTGAATTTAACAAGGCAAAGCTCCTGCTCAGCTGGAATGAAAAAAATTATAGAGGTCTGGGAAGCACAGGCCTGAGGAAGCAGAAATCATTTATAAGTGACTGAGGGCTCCACCTTAGCATGTCTCTCAGAGCTATGTATTCCTCTGCCTCAAACAGGAGAGGAATTCCTATCAGCAGGAAGAGTTTTCTTCCATCTCTCCCCAGACCACGGAGGACACCAAAGGTACATGTCAATGTCTCAGGGAGGAACATAAGGACCCTTTTAAACATGGTCCACAGCCAGTCCACTGGGCTTTTATGGAGTCATTGCCTGTACTTTCCAGGTGTACTTTCAAGCTGCAAAGACTTGTCCATTCTCTGCAAGAAGACTCCCAAGTGCTCCCCACTGCTGCAGTGCCTGATTCTTGTGTATTTACTACTGTGTCAGTCCAGCTTTCTGTTCCTCCCACAAATCACAGAATCACAGAATCGTTTGGGTTGGAAAAAAATGTTAAGATCATCAAGTCCAGCTATTATCTGACTCTACCGAGTCTGATGCTAAACCATGGCCCTCAGCATCACCTCTCTGCATCTTTGAAACATCTCCAGGGTTGGGGATTCAAAGATTCTCAAAGACTGGAACAGGCTTCCCAGGGAGGTGGTTGAATTGCTATCACTGGAGGTGTTTCAAAGCTGCAGATACGTGGTGCTGAAGATCATGGTTTAGCACTGGCCTTGGCAGAGTTAGAGAATGGTTGGACTTAATGATCTTAAAGGTCTTTCCTACCTGAAACGATTCTGTGATTCTATGAGTTGTAAACTTGTATGCTATAAGGCTGTCACTTGCCCTGAGCCTCTCCTGAGCATGTGGACCAAGATTCTAGCTAACAAAACTGGAGTCAGGGGACAATCTTACAAAGACAGTGATATATACCTGGCGTAAAAATGCTAGAAAAGAATACTAAAATAGTTATTTTGGTAAGGCTGAAATTCTCAGACTTTGCTGTATGAAAGCCAGTCTTTACTTTAAGGGATTGTTATAGGCTGTACTGGTAGTTCCAGGATTTCTTTTTCTGAAGCAGGTGGCTCTGCCTAGTGTCAGTCCCATGTTGTCACTCTGCTCCCAGGCAGCCTTGCTCAGCAGGCACAGGAAGGTGTTTGCCCCATGGATTACCCCACTGCTTTATGGATATTGCCATGCTCATGTGTTTGTCTCCTCACAGTGACTTGTGACTACTTGCTATGAAAATGCAAACTACTTGCTTTGGGGGATCTTGCCTGAAGGAAAAGTAGTATTCATTAGCATATACGTTCTCCTTCACCCCTACTTTGTCCTCATGATGCCAAACATGGAGTATTGCGTCCGGCTCTGGGCTTCCTTGTCCAGAAGAGACAGGAAACTACTGGAGAGTCCAAAAGAGGGCCACTGAAATGTTGAGGGAACTGGAACATCTCTCCTACAAGGAGAGGCTGAAAGATATGGGACTTTTCAGCTTGAAAAAGCAGACTGAGAGGGAATCTTCTTAGTGGTTGTCAATATCTAAACGTTGAAGATCATGAGGAGAAGCTTGGGCTCTTCTCAGTGGTTCCCAGTGATATGACAAGGGGCAATGGATGCAAAGTAGTTTCACTGTGAGGGTGCTGGAGCACTGGAGCAGCCTGCCTTGACAGAATGTGGAGTTTCCTTCTCTGGAGACTTTCCAAACCCACCAGGACATTGCGATCCTGGGCAGCCTGCCCTAGGTAATCCTGCTTTAGCAGGAGGGTTGGTCTAGATGACCTCTGAAGGTCCCTTCCAAGCCCTACCATTCTGCATTTCTGTGCTATGTAAAACTGAAAGAAAAAGACCCTTTGACAAATTCATGTAGCCAGTGGAGGAACAACTCTTGAGACAATGGTTATATAGATGTTAGTGAATTACCTTTTCCAGAGTGGCAGCAGCAGCTAAATTATCAATATCCATCAAGTGGCTGCCCTGATTACAGTAAATCCTAAAGGCAATAGAGCCTCTCCAATGGAAGAACCAGCTGCATTCCTATTAGCAGAAGCAAATCACTTTATGTCAAGCCTTTGATTTCTCTATACAACTTTTGGACATTGAAGGTCACTTTGTGTATTAAAACCTGAGCTCCACAAAGTTTTCTCTGCCTTGGAAAGGGAAAGGATTTTAAACTGTCATGGTAAAGGGGGGAATAACGTGAAAATAGGTATGGAAAGTCCTGCACAACAAGCTTGTGCAACTTGGAGTTCTAGGTTGATCTTGGGGACTCAACATGGTTAACTTTGTTTTTTATGTATTCAGAGGAATGAAGTACTGTTGGGAGAAGAAAAAACAGCCAAAAATCCACCCTAACCCAAAAAGCTGAAGCATGTCATTGTCTACATAGTCTCAATTAACCTGTTTCAAACATCACACCTAACTTTTTTGATTTATAGGATTGTCTGCATATCATCATAGAATGGTTGAGTTGGAAGGTACCTTAAAGATCATCTACTTCCAATCACCTTGCTATAGGCAGAGACACCTTCCACTAGACAAAGTTGTGTAAGGTCCTGTCCAGCTTGGCCTTGAAAACCTCCAGAGTGGGGTATCTGCAGCCTTGCTGGGCAACCTGTTCCAGTTGGAACAGTTTCCTTCCTCACTGGAAAGAATTTCTTCCTAATCTCCACTTTAAATCTCCCCTCTTCCAGCTCAAAGCCACTGCCCCTCATTCTATCACTGCAAGCCTTTATAAAGTAGTCCCTCCCCAGCTTTTTTGCACCCCCTTCAGATACTGGAAGGCTGCTATAAGGTCTCCCCAGAGACTTCTACTGTCCAGGCTGAACAGCCCCCATCTTGTTCCAATCTACTGTGCTCTATTGAAACAAATGTTAAAGCAGGAGATCTCAAGGCTGTGGATGACTCAGGTTTATTCGAAGGACAGAACTTAAATCTCATCCGCAGAAGCCTTCATAGGCCTCCTGCAATTTACAGTCGTCCTATTTTGGTTGGATTTATGGGAGAAACTTTGAATAAGGAGACCTGTGCAAGAGAAGAAGGCAACCTGGGTTTTTCCATAGCACTTTTCTATTCTTCCCCACTTATAGAAGTCCTTAACTTGAAATATGAGGGTTTTAGATAGACAATAGTTAATAGGTTATAATTGGTCCTTCAGTTTTCTGTGAGACTAGGATGTCTGAGGGCAAATTGCACTTCCAGATTACAGTTCTTTCCCCTAGATGATTGCAGCTTCCTAAGAAACAGCCTGCCTTTTGGGATGTGAATCTGAAGGACTCAAATTTAGAGAGCCCAGTGGAAGCAAGGAGGTTGACAAAAGCAGTGGAACATCTGTCTGATGAGAAAAGGCTTAGAGACCTGGGGCTGGTTAGCCTGGAGAGGAGAAGGCTGGCAGGGGATCCAATCAATACTTATCTGAAAGGTGGGTGTCAAGAAGAAGGGCCAGGCTCTTCAGTGGCGCCCTGTGATAGGACAAGGGGCAATGGACACAAACTGGAGCACAGGAAGTTCCATCTCAAGATGAGGAAAACTTCTGTCCTGTGATGGAGCCCTGGAGCAGGCTGCATAGAGAGGTTATGGAGCCTCCTGCTCTGGAGACTTTCAAGTCCCGTGTGGATATGTTCTTGTGTAACCTGCCATAGGTAATCCTGTTCTAGCCTAGAGGTTGGAGTAGATGATCTCTGGAGATCTCTTCCAACCCCTACCGTTCTCTAATGCTTTGATTTATACACCTGGGGCAGCATCATGTGAACTCATGACTCCAAACAGATTTACGCAAGGAAGCTAGGGACAAACAGGTCGGAGACCTCAGGACTATTTGGAACTACCTGTTTCTCTCCCCCCCAAAAAATGAAGTGGTAACTCTCCAGCATGACTCCAATAGATTCTAGCAGCATGTGGAGCCAGTGACAGATGTCTGCAGTGGTCCATCTTTCCTGCACAAAGGCATTGAGATGTGTGCTAACAGAAAACCTGCAATACAGAACTCTGCTAAAAAGGGTAGCAGATGGCAATTCAAAGGAGGAATTACTGGAGAAAGAGAAACAATGAGAAGTAAATCACAAAGAGGCTGGCACAAGAGCACCACTCCTGACCTTTCTAAAGCCCTCTGTGCTGAAAAAGCCCAGATGTACCTTTTTGTTCAGACCAAACAGCATTTCCTTATGGCTTTCCTGTGGCTGCAGATGAGTAGACAGAATGCCAGGGACAACAGCAGCGCTCATGGAGTAACCAGAGGCTGGTTAAAGCCTTTGTTAACTTCACTTGAGGTTCCTGCCTCACATCATGCTTCCAGCTGTGTGTGGGAAACCCATTAAGTAGGGCTGGAAGTCCAAAGCTGGGTGTTTCCCAAGGGTCTGTGACAGAAAGGCTATGTGCTAGCCTAGTTCCAGCAGCTTACAAGCCTTGGATAGGTGCCCACCACTTGTGAGCTACAGACCTCAGAGGTAGTGGCACCAGCCAGGAGGTTCTTTAAAAGATCTGCTCAGAACATACCTTCTATCCCTTTTAGCAGCCTCAGTCCTCAATCACTCAAAAGGTTTTTTGTAAGGGGCATATAGGTTGCCCTGACCCCCTTCAAATCATCAACAAATAGCTACAAAGGAAGCATTTCTCCCTTTCATCATTCCAACAGCTGCCTCTTCTCCTGGTTTGTCTGTATGCATGAACAGTTTAAGGTCCAAGCTGCCTTTGCTCCTGCTTTGCTTGCATGCATAGAGAATTTAAGGTCCAAGCTGCCTTTGCTCCTGCTTTGCTTGCATGCATAGAGAATTTAAGGTTCAAGCTGCCTCTGCTCTTGCTTTGCTTGCTTGCTTGCATGGACAGTTTAAGTCCCAGAACAAAAATCCAAAGCATGTGGGAAGAACTTGACAATCCTTTGCCACTACACATGCAGAAATGGCCCTTAAAATTCTGAGCACCAAACCAGCTGGGAAATACTTTCACTTCCCCTTGGAATTGCAAAACAGTCCTTTTCTGACCTGAAAAAAAACCAGAACAACTCAGCTTTCTTCCTCTCCACCCCCATTCAGACATGCACAGTAGAGCTACAATTACCCAAATGCTTCCCAGGAGATCCAAAATGCCAAGTAGATGTGGGAAGAACCCCCTTGGGGTTTAAAGGCTGCCTCTGACACCCACGGCCCACGCACACAGACCTCAGTTGCCTCTTGGCAGCCCTCCAGGTTTGCAGGCAGCAAGGCTGTGCTCTGGGACCAGTAAACCCAAGGGGAAGAGAAGAGGATTCCCTGTGGCCAGCTGGCTCTGACAACAAGTGGGTGCTCATGCAAGCAGTTCCAGGACAACAGGAAGGAGATGCCAAACATCTGCCTTAGCAGTGCAGCATAAGGAACAGAGTTTCCTCCTACATTCATTGTATCCAATTTATCCAGCTAGGTTAATTGGTGCACATCAGCAAAGTATCTGTCTCCCTCCCCACAGCCTGTGCTCCTTGCTCTCAAACCCATAGCAAGCCTCACGCAATCAGTGCTGTGACAGGCACTGAGTTATCTGTGAACTGGTAACAGAGATCACCACAGACAGAAACACCAAATCATGGAATGGAGTTGGGTTGGAAGGGACATTAAAAATCAGCTACATCCAACCCCCCCTGCCACAGACAGGGACATCTTCTACTAGGTCAGCTTGCTCAAGGCTCCATCCAACCCAGCTATGACCAGTTCCATAACATCTCTGGGCAACCTGTTCCAGTGCCTCACCATCCTCATGGGGAAGAATATCCTCCTAATGAATAATCTAAATGGAGCTTCTTCCAGTTCAAAGCTGCTACCCCTTGTTCTGTCACTACATGCCCTTGCCAAAAGTCCCTTTCCAGGTCTCCTGCAGCCTTCTTCAAATAATGGAATGCTGCTGGTGGGTCATCTTTGGAGCTTTCTCTTCTCCAGGCTGAACAACCCAAACTTTCTCAGCCTATTGGCATAGAGGAAGTGCTCCATCCCTCAGGTCATCTTCATGGCCTCCTCTAGCCCCCACACTAACAGTTGTACATCCTTCTTGTGTCGGACGTTCCAGAGGTGGACACAGCACATCAGGTTGGGTCTCACCAGAGAGAAGTAGAGGGTCAGAATCCCCTCCCTTGAGCTGCTGCCCGCACTTCTTTGGGTGCAGCTCAGGACACAGTTGGCTTTCTGGGCTTCAAGCACCCATTAATTACTCCTGAGTTTCTCATCAACCAGAACTCAAAATACCATGTATCACAGAATCATTTGCTTTGAAAACATTCAGCTGGCCACAGAACAGCTCTCCAAGCCCAACAGCCCACATTTTGTAATTGATAGGATGTTATTCATCTGCCTTCCCTGGCTTTCACTACCAGGTCTGTTATCAACACCACATTAGGATGATTTAATCTATAGACACAAGCATTAAAAGGCTGAATTGTTTCATCAAAACAAGGTAGAACTTTTGTTAAGGAGACTTTCATTGGGATAAATTGTATGGGTTCAGGAAAGATTTGCAGTGAAATGAGTTTTTGGACTACAGGGAACAGTTCGAGAGACCTTTGCCCCTGCTAGAGAGCTAAATGGAGTACACTGTGTCTTACGCTAGTCTTGGCTGATGGCACCAGATGCAGGCTCTGCTCCAATTGGCACATAGAAAACAGAGGCTGGCAGCCTTCCAGAGAGACTTTGGGGTGATCAGGGTAAGAGATCTGGAGAAGAGGAGACTGAGAGGGAAACTTATAAATGCTTATAAATATCTAAAGGGTAGGGATCATGAGGATGGGGCTGGGCTCTTTTCAGTGGTGCCCAGTGATAGGACAAGGAGCAATGGGAACAAACTAGAACACAGTGACACAAGAGGTGTCACTTAAATGTAAGGAAAAAAATTCTTTGCTGTGAGGGTGGCTGGAACCCTGAAGCAGGCAGCCCAGAGAGGTTGTGGAGTCTTCTTCTCTGGAGACTTTCAAAATCTGCCTGGACATTGTGTTCCTGTGCAACCTGATCTATGTGACTATGCTTTAACAGAGGGGTTGGACTAGAAGATCTCCAGAGGTCCCTTCCAACCCTTATGTGATGGTTTGAGTGTTACCCACTTCCCCACTCTCATGAAATTTCCCAGACTAGACTCAAATGGCTGGGAATTAAGGAGTGAAGCTTTATATTTACAGCTTAGCACAATATACAGGCAGATATTTGTAACATATATAGCTAGAGTTAAAAATTATACAGAAACACGATACCACTCCCAGAAACCATAGTCCCCAGGAAGGGCTCCCACCACCCTTCCACTTCCTTTCCACCCCTTTACCTTATCCCAGAGTTTGCCTTACATGCAAGGTGAGTTTGGAGGGTTGGCAAGGGAGGTTAGAAAGCAGAAGGATTAGTTACACAGAAAGCAGAGCAGGGAGAAATGTCCAGGCATCACTTGCAACAGAGAGCCACTGCATTATCTATGTTTACATTCTTGTTTTTATACATCTCAGCAAGCCTATGAGTGAAGTAGACATCACCATTGTTTCCTTTTTACCGCTTATAATCTAATTCTTCTCACTGAAAATTCTAGTTAGCCTCAAACTAGCACACCTTACCATTCTGAAAGTGACCACAGCTAGATAGCTGGGCTGCTGGCACCCTCCTGGCAAGCAGAGGCAGAAGAGATGCCTCAAAAAAACACAAGGAAGATCCAAAGCCCTTGAAGGAGCAGGTTTGTGCCAGTAACTAAATAGTCAGTGGAGACTGAATTAATTTATCCATGCACCCTGGGGTGAGTGGACTGTCAATGAATTCTGCAACTTGGGCTGTTTAGGTTTCCCTCTCTCAGAAGCTACTGGTTTTCATTCAAGAATGTTTGCTGAACTTGTCAACATTTATTGACAGAAAAGCCATGAAATACTTAATTGTGTGAAAGAATTTCCTAGTTTGTTCAAAGCAGAAACCAATGTCATGGATTTCAAGTGACCCTATAAATGTAAAGTGGTTTTATTTCAGATGTGTATTCAGAGATAATCTGAAATAGAATCATAGAACCAGCCAGGTTGGAAGAGGCCTCCAAGATCATCCAGTCCAACCTAGCACCCAGCCCTGTCCAGTCAACTAGACCATGGCACTAAGTGCCCCGTCCAGTCTTTTCTTGAACACCCCCAGGGACGGTGACTCCACCACCTCCCTGGGCAGCCCATTCCAATGCCAATCACTCTCTCTGAAGAAATTCCTCCTAACATCCAGCCTATACCTCCCCTGGCATAGCTTGAGACTGTGTCCCCTTGTTCTGTTGCTGGTTGCCCAGCAGAAGAGACCAACCCCCACCTGGCTACAACCTCCCTTCAGTTGGTTGTAGACAGCAATGAGGTCACTTCTGAGCCTCCTCTTCTCCAGGCTAAACAACCCCAGCTCCCTCAGCTTCTCCTCATAGGCTTTGTGTTCCAGGCCCCTCACCAGCCTTGTTGCCCTTCTCTGGACACGTTCCAGCACCTCAACATCTCTCTTGAGTTGAGGAGCCCGGAACTGGACACAGGACTCAAGGTGTGGCCTGACCAGTGTTGAGTACAGGGGAAGAATAACTTCCCTCGTCCTACTGGCCACACTGTTCCTGATACAGGCCAGGATGCATTGGCTCTCCTGGCCACCTGGGCACACTGCTGGCTTATGTTCAGCTACTACCTACCAGCACCCCCAGGTCCCTTTCCTCCTGGCTGCTCTCCAGCCACTCTGTTCCCAGCCTGTAGCACTGCTTGGGGTTGTTGTGGCCAAAGTGTAGAGTTAATGTCAGAAAGGGACGTCTAACAAGCACACCCACAATGAGACTGGCACCTCTAGGGAAAGACTTGGGTGCTAAAGTATTTTCAGCAGCTAATGGCAAACATATCAATATTTGTGTGCACTTTCTGATACTGACAACATTTTAACTTTGTCTCCCAGAAACTCTTAGTCGCTAAAGTCCATCCCTCAAGCCTGGTTATGAAGCATGCAAGATCAGAGGACTCTATAAATGCTTGCTCTTACACACGAATTTTCTTAAGCGTAAGCACTTGTTTATGAGCCATGTCACAAAACATAATTCCACATTCACACAGTCACGGAATGGTGAGGGTTGGAAGTGGCCTCTGAAGATCAGCTAGTCCAAACTGCCAGGTAGAACAGCATCATCCAGAATGAATCACACAGGAACACACCAAGGCAGGTTTGGAATGCCTCTAGAGATGGGGACACACCACAGTGCCTCTGGACAGTCTGTTCCAGGGCTCTGCCACTCTCAAAGGGAGGAAGTTTTTCCTCTTCTTTAGGTGGAACCTCCTGGGTTCCAATTTGTATCCATTGCCTCTCGTCTTGTCACTGGACACCAATGAGAAGAGTCTGTCTCCATCCTCCTGACACTTGCCCTTTAGCTATTGATCAGCTTTGAGAAGATCCCCTCTCAGTCTCCTCCAGGCTAAGCAGGCTCAGGTCTCTCATCCGTTTGAGCTTTTCTTACACCTCTGACCCTCCACACAGATGCAAAGCCAACTTTGGTCCTTCACTCCAAAAGCAGAACTCATGAACTGCAGCAGACTGACATTGTTACTTCCATTGGCTTTTGGGGTTAATTTTGTGTTGGTTGATTTATTTACTCATTTTATCTGCCTGCTTGGGGAAAACACTTAAATGGATCTTGTTCCTCTTCAGTAAGAAGGCAGCAGTAATTGAACAAGAAAATATATTCACCCATCCAGCTGGGAATTCTATGTTAAGAGGAAAATCCCTCAAAGTCTGACATTTGAAAACTGAAAGGCAGACTGCAGGAAAGCCTCATAGGAACCACAGCCAGCTTAAAGGACTTGTATGTGCCACCTGAAGCCAGTGCATCCTGGCTGGCTTACATCAGGGGCAATAGTTTGAAACTGGAGCAGGGTAGATTTAGGTTTAACACAGGGAAGAAGTTCCTTACACTGAGAGTGGTGAAATACTGGAACATGTTGCCCAGGGAAGTCATTGAGATCTGGTCCCTAGATTCAAGATCAAACTTGATGTGTCCCTGGGCAGCCAGATCTAGTTGGAGGTGTCCCTGCTGACTGCAGGGGGAGTGGACAAGTTGAACTTTGAGGGTTCCTTCCAAGTTGATGCAATCTGTAAATCAAACAAACCCTCACAAGCTTTAGTCCTGAAGCTGTAGCTATTTTTATGTTAAAAAGAGGAAGTTTTGGGACAAAATATTTCAAGCCCAAACAAACTTCAGCCAGGCTATTGTTTCTCCTTTACCTATTGCAGCAAATATCAGATGAGATGGTAGAGATGAGAAGGTTTCACAAGTGCTTCGCACAGTGAAGTCCACCGCTGAGATTGCATTCAAAAAAAACCCTTATACAGGACAAAAGTCAGAGTGAGAGAAGAGCTGGGAAATGTTAATAGCCTGCCTTTAATGTCATGCTGGCTCTTCATCACTCGGCAAACGGCTTTGCCGGAGCTTCGATTGTACGACAAGGAGAGTTTGCTGAAATGAATGCGGCAGCATTGTTAGCACTGAGCTGCTATTATGTTCTTAAGTGTGCATGACTTAGTTTTCACAGAACAGTTCAGTTCACATTTGTTACCCAGACAATAGCAGCTCTTTGGAAGTGGGTATAAAACTTTCAGATCTCCAGAGACATGTTCAATGTGACAGTAAAATCACGGGTGGCTCAAAGCTCACTTGCAGCAGAAAAGAGTCTCTTGTACTAAGGCGAGACCCACCCCCACTCCTCAATTTGAAAACAGTCGTTCTATTCAGAGACTGGGAGCTGGAGGAACAGCAAGAATCCTACAGGCACTCCTAAAAATATACAAAGAAAATCTAAAGCCATCTCAACATTAATCCACGCGAACTTGAATTTCTCTAGGTAGGAAAGCAGAGCATCTCTCGATATGCAGCAGCCCAGCACCTCTTGATGTGCCCCAGCCCATTGTTTACTGAAGGCAGACAGAGGGAGCTGTTGCTATTCGAACGAGAGATGCTTTTAGACAAGCACACACCATGATCTATAATCAAGCAGTTTGAAAGATGACTGCCACTGAAGACCTCATTTACTAAGGTCAAAGAGAAAATGCATCTGTAATTTCGCCCATTTGCTTGTATAGTTTTCATCATCTCTCGTAAAAAGAAAAAAAAAGGAAGAAAAAAGCACCAAGAGGGCTGCAGGACAGGAAAAAGAGGCTTTTCAAGCCCACTTCAATTACAGTCCACTATCAACACCAAGCAGATTGGACAGTATTTATCCCCAGATGTGCCCTGTTCCTCGTGTAAAGGGACAACTCACCAGAGAATCGTAGAACTGTTTAGGCTGGAAAAGACCTTTAAGATGCATTGATTCCAGTCGTTAACCTTACCACAGACCAACAGAGTGGACTGCAAACAGAAAGGACCATGGGGCACATCCGGTGCTGCCTCGAGGCACCATGGATGCCAGATCAAATTGACTGCTGCAGGCTTGCAACACGACACTGGCCACGTCACTTTGCTCTGACCGACCTCCCTGCAATAGCCTCTTTCCTCCTAGCATCGCTGGTAGCACTTTTAGGTGGAACCGAGCTCCAGTTTTCCAGGCTTAGTTTAAGTACTGTCTGGGCAGACAACTGGATAGAGAGCAGTCCTGAATTGAAGGACTTGGAGGTGCTGAGAAGCTCAGCATGAGCCATCAATGTGTGCTTGCAGCCCAGAAAGCCAACCATGTCCTGGGCTGCATCAAAAGCAGCATGGGCAACAGGTCAAAGTAGAAGATTTTGACCCTCTGTTCTGCTCTGCTGAGATCCTACATGGGGTGCTGGAACCACCAACACAAGAAGGTCGTGGAACTGTTAGAGTGGAGCAGAGAAAGGCCATGGAGGGGACCTGAGGGCTGGAACACTTCTGCTATGAAAATAGGCTGAGAGAGTTTGCATTGTTCATGCTGGAGAAGAGAAGGCTCCAGAGAGACATTTTCTAATATTCGAAGAGGGCTGGAGAGGGACTTCTTGCAAAGCCATGAAATGATGAAACTAGAAGGAGCTGGATTTAGGTTAGACTTTAGGAGAAAATTCTTCCCTGTGAGGCATTGGAACAGGTTGCCCAGAAAATCTGTGGAGGCTTCAAGCCTGGAAATATTCAAACTGAGGTTGAATGGAGCCTTGAGCAAGCTGGTCTAGTGAGAGATGTCCCTGCCTATAACAGGAGGATTGCAATCAGATCTTTGGGGTGCCTTCTAACCCAAACCATCCTGTGATTCTGTTCTCAGTGACCCATCTAAAGGCTGCCACCTACATTGTCAAGGAACCACAAGTTGTCCTCAAAGCTGAGGAACAGGAAACACAATCCTGTTCCGAATCAGACTGAAATCTAGCTAGCTGATGTCTTCTGCTTAGCAACTATTTAGAGCAAGATTCAGTACAGATCTTGACCCCATTACAACCTTTCACTTTGAAAAGTAAAAGATGAGCATTCCCAACAAGTTTTTATCTAGAGCATTAATGTTATTGATGATCAGTGTCTTCATTACTCAATCAAACCTTTCTGAAGCTTTGCTAATACTCTCTAGACCATTCTGTCAGTGAGGTCCACAGTTGCATTAAAAAGATGGTTTAAGACTCTCCTCTCAACATCTTCAGTTGTTACCTTATTTTCATCTTGTGACAAGTTTCACAACAGCTCCTACTCTCCCCACCACATACAAAACAAACACACAGTCCAGTTATCAGGTGTGGTACTAAACACTACTCATCACTGCTGTCCTACACCAAAGAATGGAGGAGAAAGCCAACACTTCAGAGATGCAGCCAGCAGACCCCAACTGAAGTCACTGAAATCCACCACTGCTATTGGTTAAGTGCACAACTCCATTTCATCTGCACTTCACTTCTACTTTCTAACAGCTTCATTTAACACATTAACCAATTCTTCCATGCAGCACAGCAACGTCCTAGGCCTCCAAAATGCGTGGAATCATAGAATGGTAGGGGATTGGAAGGGAAGTTTGGAGATCATTGAGTCCAACCTCCCTGCCAGAGCATGGTCACCTAGGGCAGGTCACACAGGAATACATCCAGAGAGGTCTTGAAAGTCTCCAGAGGAGAAGGCTATGTGATCTCTCTGGGTAGCTCCTCCAGGGCTCTTATCACCCTTATGGGAAAGAATTTTATTCTGATGTTGAGAATAAACTTTTTGCATTCCAGTTTGCGTCCATTGCCCCTTGTCCTATCACAGGACACCACTGAAAAGAGCCTGGCCTCTTCTTGACACCCGCCCTTCAGACAGTTATTAAACTCCTCTCATTCTTCTGCTCTCCAGGCTTATCAGCCCCAGGTTTCCTAGCCTTTCCTCGTCAGACAGATATCCCAATCCCTTCATCATCCTCATAGACTCTGTTGGACTCTCTCCTGTATATCCATGTCCCTCTTAAAGACAGATATCCCACAATCCCTTCGTCATCCTCATAGACGCTGTTGGACTCTCTCCTGTATATCCATGTCCCTCTTAAAGACAGATATCCCAATCCCTTCGTCATCCTCATAGACGCTGTTGGACTCTCTCCTGTATATCCATGTCCCTCTTAAACTATGGAGCCCAGAACTGCACATAGGACTCCAGATGTGGTCTCACCAGGGCAGAGGAGAGGGGAAGGAGAACCTTTCTTGACTTGCTGGCCACGGTCTTCTTACTGCACCCCAGATAAGAGTATCAACAATTAGCTTAAACTGGGTATCTGAAGACCTTTCCTAAGCAGAAACTGTGGCTAACAGTCTACAGTCTTCTTACAGCAAAGATCTCAGGCCCGAGCAGCAATTGTTTAGCAATAAGGAGAGATGTGCCAAAGCGTTACCCCACCCTGTTGCTTTAGCTTGGGTTGGCAAGAGCATTGTGTGCTACAGAGTGAGCTGTAGTTCAGCAGTCACTGAAAAAAAACCCACAAAACAAAACCAGGTCTTAAAAAAATGTAATGGCATTTTAACTAGATCTGTGTGAAGCACCAAGAAAGCAAAGCACAAGGAAACCAGCCTGACTTTCTGATCATTGCCAAGCACCATACCACAGCTAGACTTTGCTCTGTTACAAGCAGCAAAGCAAAAGAGGCCAAGAGGAGCACAGAAATTATTTGCCAGGCTTAGAAGTCATCCTTTGGAGGATTCCTAGAGATGATTTATTCATTTTCACCATATCTCAGCTTGTGCTAGTTTGAACCTAGCTAGAATGTTTTGATGAGAAGAACTAGATTACAGGCTGTGAAAGAGACACAAGGGTGATGTCTACTTCACTCATAGGCTTGCTGAGAGGTATAAGAACAAGAATCCAAACATAGATAAAGCACTCCTGCTTGGGAGCTCTGAGATGCATTTCTCTCTCCAGGCCCTGCAGTCTCTGATTAATCCACTTTGCTTCCTAACCCCCTGGCCAAACCTCCATTCTTCCTTGGGACTGGGGTAAGGTTGAGAGGGGTGGGAGAAGG
Source organism: Tricholaema leucomelas (assembly GCA_013400475.1). Classification (NCBI taxonomy): domain Eukaryota; kingdom Metazoa; phylum Chordata; class Aves; order Piciformes; family Lybiidae; genus Tricholaema lacrymosa; species Tricholaema leucomelas. Next base: position 84,502 of record WAAF01014677.1, read on the forward strand.
TGGAAGGGCAGTTGGGAGCCCCTCCTGGGGACTCAGGTTTCTGTATTACCTTTTTACCTTGTCTATTTCTGTCTATAACTGTATATACTGTAAATATCTGCTTGTCTGTTGTGCTAGCTGTAAATATAAGCTTCATTCAAATTTCCAGAGCTGGCTGAGCCTAGTCTGGGTGATTTCCAAAGTGGAGGGGGGTGAGGAACACCCAAACCATCACACAGCTTTAACAGAGATAACATCCCAGCAATGAAATAGGGAACTCTGCTGCATGCTCCTAAGAATGTGACCAACAGGATGAGGGAGGTGATTCAACTCCTCTACTCTGCTCTTGTGAAACCCCACCTAGAGTACTATGTCCAGTTCCAGTGCCCCCAGCACTTGAAGCACATGGAACTGTTGGAGTGGGCCCAGAGTAGGTCACAGTGATCATCAGAGGGCTGGAGCACCTCCCATGTGGTGGCAGGCTGCAAGAGTCAGGATTGTTCAGCCTGGAGAAGAGAAGGCTCTAGGGGCACCTTCTAGCAGCCCTCTAGAACCTGAAGGGGGCTATGAGAAGGCTGGAAAGGGACATTTTACAAGGGCTTGTAGTACTAGGATGAGAGGCAATGTTTTTGAGCAGGAAGAGGGGGTTTTGGACTGGATACTAGGAAGACATTTTTTACAGTGAGGGTGGTGAGACACTGGCACAGGTCACCCAGGGAGGCTGTGGATGCCTCCTGCCTGGAGGTGTTCAAGGCCAGGGTGGACAAAGTTTTGAGCAACCTGATCTAGTGGGAGGTGTCCCTACCCATGGAAGGGGGCTTGGAACCAGATGATCTTTAAGATCTCTTCCAATCCAAACCATTTTATGATTCATTCTGTGATTTAGTGATTGATACCTACTCAATACCAGAGTACAGATGTCTTTGTCTTTGCTTCACGCTGAAGACCTTCCTGTGAGGGTTCTCCAATATACCCCATTTTGCTGCAGCCAGTGGCCTAAAACCTCACAACTTAAGAACAGAGTTCAGCAGTGTAGCATCCTAATTGCTCCTCCTCCTGCCTTTGGATTTATCTCCCTGATGCCACAGACACTTCAACTGATGCCAACCAGGTTGCTAAAGTCCCTCTCATGTGAGTACAAGGAAGAGATAACACATCATGTTTCTCCTCAAGGCATCCCCTCCGCTGAGAGGATTCCATTTCAGAAGACAGTCCAAAACTGTACTTTCTATCATTGTTTAATACTTTGATTGATATCCTCATTAGCATGGGGGAAGAGCTCCTATTAAAATAATATGGAAGGAGATGAGTAGGTGTAATGATGGTGCTAACGACACAAATTAATAACCACTCATTATTTTTAATCACATGTGCAGGTGAAGTGAATAATCAGGAAAATAAACAAGACATTTCCTATGAACCTAAAGCAAAGGGGATTTGAAAACACTTTAAATTGCACTCTGAGTTAGCAGTTGTCCACTCCAAGTTTAGTTACTCTGCAGACAGAGCAGAGAGCCAAGAACTGGTGAGAAGCAGAACATCAAGCTCAGACACCTCTTCCAACCTTGGGCCTTTTCATATCTTTGTCATTCTGACACATCAAGGATAATGGGGACATTTGGCTTCTTACTTCCAAGGGGTGTTTAAACTAGGGAAAAAGAGACCGAGGGGAGATCTCCTCACCCCCTACGTGATGCTAAGGGACACAATTTAGCACCAGACTTGGTAGAGTTACTAATGGTTGGACTCAATGATCTTAAAGCACTGTAGGTTGGGGACAGAGTGGCTGGAGAGCAGCCAGGAAGAAAGGGACCTGGGGGTACTGGCAGATAATAGGCTGAAGATGAGCCAGCAGTGTGCCCAGATGGCCAAGAGAGCCAATGGCATCCTGGCCTGTATCAGGAACAGTGTGGCCAGTAGGACAAGGGAGATGGAGGTTATTCTTCCCCTGTGCTCAACACTGGTCAGGCCACACCTTGAGTCCTGTGTCCAGTTCTGGGCTCCTCAATTCAAGAGAGATGTTGAGGTGCTGGAACATGTCCAGAGAAGGGCGACAAAGCTGGTGAAGGGCCTGGAACACAAACCCTATGAGGAGAGGCTGAGGGAGCTGGGGGTGTGCACCCTGGAGAAGAGGAGGCTCAGGGGTGACCTCATTGCTGTCTACAACTACCTGAAGGGAGGTTGTAGCCAGGTGGGGTTTGGTCTCTTCTCCCAGGCAACCAGCAATAGAACAAGGGGACACAGTCTCAAGTTGTGCCAGGGGAAATATAGGCTGGATGTTAGGAGGAAGTTGTTGCCAGAGAGAGTGATTGGCATTGGAATGGGCTGCCCAGGGAGGTGGTGGAGTCACCGTCCCTGGGGGTGTTCAGGAAAAGACTGGACGGGGCACCTAGTGCCGTGGTCTAGTTGACTGGACAGGGCTGGGTGCTAGGTTGGACTGGATGATCTTGGAGGTCTCTTCCAACCTGGTTGATTCTATAATTCTATGATTCTTTCCAAGTGAAATGATTCTATGATGCTGTTCTTAGACCAGCACCCAGCAAATAAGAAACTGCACCTTCCTTTCTTGTTTCAAAGCTCTGAAAACACAGCTGATGCTAAACATGCTAAACCTTCAAAGGACATATTTAAATAATCCTTGTACCTTTTGGTCTTTAAAGTGGAAAGATCTCGGCTTAGAAGGAGAACTGTCATTCAGCTGGTGCTTAAGGACAAAGGGGCAGGTGGGAAATCACACAAGAAATAGACCTCTTAACCGATCCAGTTACTTTCAACAATAGAGCTGCAATTTTGGTTTTCATTACAGGTCACCTTATAGGTGACCTTATAGCCTTTGCTAGGTATTAAATTCTCCAGTGTAAGTTTCAACAGCCTCTTGAAAGTGATTTTATCTTCAGAATCAAATCTGAGCCTTGCCACTGTCAAAAGCTCTGTGCTTGTGTCACCTAAAACACATGTCCTATCTTCATTCTAAAATAACTGTGATGGCTTTTGGTCTGCAGACAAGTTGCATCTTTGAAAGTTTCATTGCTCCGGGCCCAACTCAATGTCTGAGGAGCAGTCTCTGAGGGAAAAGGCATTTTGGGCACTGTCTTCTTAGTCCAACAGCTGGAGGAGTCATTAACTCATTAGCCCATATTTAGACAGTGTACAATTATGACAGTTCATACTCTCGTGACAGTGAGTGATTTATGACCTTGTCGCCCACACTGCTGTAATGAGCACAAGCTGTAATTAGCTTAAGGATGGACAGGGCTGTCCCCAGCCAGGAGCAGGGCAAGCAGCAGCACTGGCCTCAGCACAGGCAGCCTGGCTTCTTCCTCGGGGATTTAGTAAAGCCAGGGCAGGTCTCTCCCTGTCTCCTTTCAGGAACAGAAATCATATGTCCCAACACACATGTGTTTAGCAGTGTGTATGGGACAGCCTCACTGGCCCAATCACTGTCACTTGCTGGAGATAAACCCAGCTCTTCCATCCACGGGGAGAAAGGCAATTTTCAGTGAGAAAGCAGCCAAAAAGCATCTTCAGTTTCACATGCTACCCTTAAATAACATTTTCTGCATTAATTAAATAATTATTAAGTGCTTAATAAGCAGAAAATATTTGTAAAGTAATAATTCATTATTAAGTGCTTAATAAGCAGAAAATATTTGTAAAGTAATAATTCATTATTAAATACTTGTAGACTGATTAGTCAACAGATACTCAACATTAAACTACGGTTCTTATAATCAAGTGGTGGCAGTGATTCATGCCTAACCAAGTCAAGAGCCTCTACCGTACAGCAGTGAGCAGGAGCTGCACTTCCAGCCCGATGGAGGTGGCAGGAGCCAGGCAGGCTCGGGCAGCGCTCTGGCAGTCTCCCAGCACAGGCCTTTCCCCTTGTCATCAGGCAGCAGGGTCCTGAGCAGAGCAGGAGCAGCTGTGCATTCATTGTTCTCAAGTCAGGACCTAGGTGCAGGCCACAGCTGCCAGTCCCTTGCTCCATGCCACAGACCAGTGCTCTCAGTGGCTTAAGGGTCACATCTGAAAGTCTGCAGCTCCCCCTGGGAAAGTGCCAGCACTGAATGGTCTCCATGCTGACAGTCACCTGCAACTCATACCCCTGGGAATTCTAACCCAAACCAATTCTATTGCCCTGTAATTGAACCAACACCTTTATCTCCCCAGTCCTGGCTTCACTCAGCAGCACCACACAAGCCATTCTTCTTGTCTGCTCCACCTCCTCCTAGGCTTTCACTCAGGTTCTCCCTGCCCTCCCTCAGCAGGTCTTCCTGTAATGCTTCCAGCGTGGGTGAAGGGCCTGGGACTGTCTGCTGGAGCCAGCAGCAGGTGAAGGTGCTGTAGGTCAAGCAAGAGCACTCACCTGGGGGCTTCACTGGTGCCACCACTGCCTCTCTGGGAGGCTGGGTGGACACTAGCCTTAGACCTCTCCAGAGGCTCTGAGAGATCACAGCAAGTGGTTCCTCATCTCACTTGCACCAGTCAGCAGCTGGTGGCATTACCAAGTGGGGAACCAGCTGTTTTGGCTAAGACTTCAAGACCCAACCATTCTTTAGCTCTGCCAAGCTTGGTGCTGAACCATGTCCTTTAGCGCCACATCTCTGCCTCTCTGAAACACCTTCAGGGATAGGTATTCAACCACCTCCCTGAGCAACACATTCCCATCTTCAAAAACCTTTTCAGCCAACAACTTTCTTCTATCTGACCTAAATGTTCTCTGGTGCAACCTGAGGCCATTTCCTCCTCTCATATCACTTGTTACTATGGAGAAAAGACCACCCCCCACCTGGCTCCAGCCTCCTTTCAGTCATGTCATTTCAAGCATAAATGCAGGAGAACTCTCAGAGAGGAAAATACTGAACAGTAAAATGTTGATTCTTCCCAAGTAGAAGTAACATCGATGGAAAATCATTGTTGTGGTTGCTTAACCATGGCCTGCAGCAAAGCCCCACACAGCTGCTTGCTTAGACTCATAAGGATTAAAGGGAGAAAACTGCTGGTTTGGGATAAAGACAATGTAATAGTTGAAGCCGAAGCCATTCCAAAGTGAAACAAGGAATTAATTCCCTACTTCCCATCATTAACAAACAGGGGTTCAGCCTTCCCCAGGAGAGCAGGGCTGTCATGTGTAACAGAAGCTTGGGAATACAGATTTTGTATGTCCTCCCTTCCCTCCATCTTCCCCCAGATTTATATACTGAGAATGGTATCCCATGGTCTGGAACATTGCTTTGGTCATTGGGGCCATCTGTCTCATCTGTGTCCCCTGCTAACTTCTCATGCACCCACAGCCTGCTCCTGGTGGAGTGATGTGAGGAGCAGAGGAACCTTGGCTTTGTGTAAGGGCTGTTCAGCTATGACCAAAACATCCCTGTGTTACCAGCACCAATCCAAAGCACAGCTCCATGCAAGCTACTGTAAAAAAATAACTCTTCTCCAGCCAAAACCAGTAAGGGAGTAAAGGACAATCTTGCCTCTCTATAACCAAGTTTTCATCTTTCCTGAACTTGACATTTCAAGTCACAGCTTAATACCCTTCCTGTTAAGAAAAAAGTGATTATAAACATGCATGTCTAAGTGTAGCAAATGCAAGGTTGGAGTACAGATTTCATCTCTTTGTTACAGGAAAGAGGTAGAACCAAGAAATAACAAAGCATCTGGTGAATGTCTCCTTAAGAACAACCCTTAGTAAACTGAAGAAAAGAAGAAAAGAATATTTTCCTGACTAGGTGGTGAACATCTTACTCCTATGGGATGCATCCCACTAGCCCAAGTTGCTCAAGGACTCATCCAATTTTGCCTTGAATGCCTGCAGGGATTAGGCCTCCACAGCCTCTTTGGGCAACCTGTTTCAGTGGCTCACCACCCTTGCTAGAAAGAATATCTTCCTACTCTTCAGTCTAAATCTACCCTCTTCCAGATCAAAACCATTGTTCCTCATCCTGTCACACAAGGCCTTGTAAAAAGTCCCTCCCCAGCTTTCTTGTATGTCCCCTTCCGGTACTGGAAGGCTGCTAGGTCTCTCTGGAGCAGAGCCTTCTCCAGACTGGACAGCCCCAAATCTTGCAGCCTGTCCCTATAGAGAAGGTTCTCCAGTCCTCTGATCATCTTTGTGGCCTCCTGTGGACCCACTCTAACAGTTCCATGTCCTTCTTTTGTTGAGGGCAGCAGAACTGAATGCAGTAATGCAAGTGGAGGTCTAACAAGAACAGAGTAGATGGAGCAGGATCATCTGCCTCATTCTCCTGGTCACACTTCTTTCAATGCTAACCAGGACACAGTGGGTCTTCTGGGCTGCAAGTGCACTTTGTCAGGTAACCTAAATAAGTGACACAAATCCAAGGGTATCTCAAAAGCCCAAGCAAGAAAAGCCGTGTCCCTCCCACCGTGAAGTATGATCAGAATGACCTGATCATGAATATATTTATGCACAACTCGTGAAGTGTGTATCTAAGTCTGTGTAGATAATTACATGTATTTGCAAGTGATATTTGAGTTGGAAGAAACAAGTGATTCAATTAAGTCCAAATGTTTCCCACGTGCAATCTGGTGCAGTGTAATTTGTTATCATTAAGCTATCTCTGCAGCTTCAGAAGTGAGAACGATGCTTTCATGTCTTTCAGAAAACCATTAGAGAAATTAATGGAAAAAAGAGGAGTAGGTAAAAATAGGTTAAAAGTAGCACTTGGCAGATAGAAGAACTTCCTCCATTAGAGGTGTCAGAAAACTAAGTCTCTCTTATGCAGGCAGATGACTTCAGTGGGCAGTGTTCTCCGTGACTAAGTGAGCAGTTGTACCAATAACGAGCCACTATATTCTTTTTCCCGTTACAAACCTTGGAGCTAGGTACTTATTTAAACGTGGAGTGTGTCATCTTTGCAGTAGTGGCACAGGCTGAACCACAGAATCATTCCAGCTGGAAAAGACTGCCAAGATCATCAGGTCCAACCGTCAAACTAACACCATTATGGCCATTAGACCATGTCCCCAAGTGCCATGCCCACAGGTTTCTTGAGCACCTCCAGGGATGGTGACTCCACCACCTCCCTGAGCAGCCTGTTCCAAAGCCTGATCACTCTTGCAGCAAAGAAATTATTCCTTATCTCCAACCTGACCCTCCCCTGTACTATTTCAGGCCATTTTTTCTTTTTCTCACTTGCTACTAGAGAAAAGAGATAGACCCAACCTGGCTCCAGCTTCCTTGCGATGAGGTCTCCCATCAGCCTCTTCTTCTCTGGACTAAACAACTCCAGGTTTTGCCACAGGCCTTAATGCCATGGGTATGCTGCTTCTCACCAGACCTGTTCTCCAGACTCTTTGCCAGCTTCCTTACCTTTCTCTGGACATGCTCCAGCATCTCAATATCCTTCTTGCAGCAAGGGACCCAAACCTGAACCCAGTGTGGCCTCACCAGGGACCAGTACAGAGGCACAACCACAGACTTACTGAGGCTGGAATAGCCCTCTGAGATCAAGTCCAGCTTATGACCCTAACACCATCACATCAACTAGACCATGTCAATAAGTGCCATATCCAGATTTTTCTTAAACAGCACCAAGGACAGTGACTACACCACCTCCCTGGTTAATCCATTCCAGTGTTTAATTACCCCTTTTGTGGAAGTGCTTCCTAAAATCCAACATAAACCTCCCCTGGCGCAGCTTCAGGCCATGCCCTCTCATCTTGTCACAAATTGTCTGAGAGAAGAGCCTGATCCCCATCTGGCTACAACTTCCCAATCACTTCCTTATTCCTGCTAGTCACACAGTTCCTGATACAGGCCTTTGTTCTTCTTGGGCACCTGAGAACGTGTCTGTCTCACGTTGAAGTTGTCACCTACACCATACCACTTGCAGAGACTCCACTAATGACTGAGCCAGTGACAAAAAGGGGAGCAGTCAGCATTGTACTCTGGGCAGAACTGTTTCTAGCAAGTTACCTTAGGCTGTCCACCATACCAAAATGGTAGTCTGGACGAGCCATGGTTATCTCCCAACTGTGCAGCTGGTTCAGGTCTCTCATCTCCAGGCTGCTACATCTGGCCTTGTGCCTTGTTTCAAATGCCATTAACATCTACTACAGTATGATGTGCATTGATAGTTGTGTTACTGCACCCTGGGCACTGCACGGGCAAACGTGAGCTTCCATCCCAGCAGTGGGCAGGAACAGCTTATGGGTGGGCTGTAGAGCTGGGTGCTCTCAGAGCTGCGTCCAGAGCCAGCATGCTGTGGTAGGCTCATTTCCACTGAAGAGCTGTGCAGGGCTTTTAACTTGTGCCATCTGCTGTGCCTCTGCCCTTGGAGGCTCATCACTGTGCCCTCAATACTGCATACCTGCTAGGATCATCTTTGAGGTACAGATTGTCTTTTCTTCCAGACCTGAGCTGGTGTGATGAGTTTACACCCTTGTGCTAGGGAGCAAATAAGAGCTAAGAAGGTGCACCAGTAGGTGACAGTTACTTAGGTAGCTTTCCCTAGGGGTATTCAAGAAATGAGTGGACATGGCACTTTGGGATGTGGTTTAATGGCCATGGTGGTCTTAGGTTGAGGATGAGTGTCAAGGATCAAGCCCTGTGAGGAGAGGCTGAGGGAGCTGGGGTTGTTTAGCCTGGAGAAGAGAAGGCTCAGAGATGACCTTATTGCTGTCTGCAACTACATGAAGGGAGGCTGTAGCCAGGTGGGGGTTGGTGCCTTCTGCCAGGCAACCAGCAACAGAACAAGGGGACACAGTCTCAAGTTGTGCCAGGGGAGGTATAGGCTGGATGTTAGGAGGAAGTTCTTCCCAGAGACAGTGACTGGCATTGGAATGGGCTGCCCAGGGAGGTGGTGGAGTCACCATCCCTGGGGGTGTTCAAGAAAAGACTGGATGAGGCACTTAGTGCCATGGTCCAGGTGACTGGACAGGGCTGGGTGCTAGGTTGGACTGGATGATCTTGGAGGTCTCTTCCAACCTGGTTGATTCTACAATTCTATTTCAAAATAAAAAGTGTGGGGGGTTTTTTGTTGGTTTTTTTTTTTTCTGGATTTTTTGTTAGGTATTTCTGTTATTTTTCTAAACACAAACTGTTCTGTGATAGAATCACGGAATGATAGAATTCTCAGGGCTGGAAGGGACACCAAGCATTATCTAGCTTCAATCCCCCTGCTATGGGCAGAGACACCTTGCACTAGATCAGGTTGCTCAGAGCCCCATCCAGCCTGGCCCTAAAAACTTCCAGGGATGGAGTTTCTACTACCTCCCTGGGCAACCTGTTCCAGTGTCTCACCTCCCTCATGGTGAAGAACTTCTTCCTAACATCCAATCTGATTCTACCCACTTTTAGTTTTATTGTATTCCTCCTAGACCTGTCATCCTAAAAAGTCCATCACCAGCTTTCTTTTAGACCCACTTAAGGTACTAGAAGGCCACAATAACATCTCCTTGGAGCCTTCTCTCTCCAGACTGAACAGTCCCAACTTTCTCAGTCTGTCTCCCTAGAAGAGATGCTTCACCCTCTGATCATCAATGATTTTAAAAGTCTCTTCCAGTCAAAACAACTCTATGACTCTGTGCTATTCCCAGCAGTGCACCTGCACAAAGCTTAACAGCCAACTAGTGCTGCATCTTTGGTGCTCATCAAGCATTGCTACAGAATCACAGAAGGACAGGAGGTGGAAAAGACCTATGGAGATCATCCAAGTCCAACCTCCCTGCCATCGAAGGTTCACATCAAGCAGGTTGCACAAGATAGCATCCAGATGGGTTTTGTATGACTCTAGAGATGGAGACTCCACCACTTCTCTGGGCAGCCTGGTCAAGAGCTACATCACCCTTAAATTAAAGAAGCTCCTCCTCATGGTCAGATGGAACTTCCTCTGTTCGTTTGTACCCGTTAGCACTTGTCCTGTCATTGGGGACCACTGATCCCTTTTGTCTGCCTTGCAGGTGAGATAAACCTGTAAGGAGATTGAGCAGGTCCTGATGAACCTTGGATGCTTTTCAAAAGGAATTTGTCACGCTTTGCTCTTTCTAGAGGGATGCCTCTGCAGCTTCTGGTTTTATGTAGGCCACTGTTTTCCGCTGGGTGAAACCTGCGCAGGATGAGCTTTGGTGACAGGTTGCTGCAAAAAGTGTAAGGCTTGGAGGGTGTTGTGGCAGTTAAATTCCCAGCATGGAGGGGATTTTCTTTTTTAGCAACACCTGCTTTGTTGTCTGACATGTGTGATCTCTGGACATGCTGCCAAAGACCTGCAATTCCTGTTCTCAAAATGTCTTAAGCGTTGCTGGTGGGATTTTTTTTCTCCTAGTGATTTAAATGCCTAAAATACATTTTTAACTGACTTGAGTCAGAGTGAGGGAAGCATTTTGTAACCCAGAGTGGTAAAGCAGCTCAGTAAAGGGATTATCAAAACAGGTCATAATGCTTCCAAATCTGCATTTTGTAGAAATGGACTTGCCAATACCCTTCAGTTTTCAAGAATTCCAGAGTTGCTGTGTGAGGAAGGGGTTGGTTGAGTATAAAGTTAATTTGAAAGCACTGAAAAGAAACTACAGACTTCCTGTAACAGCAGCAGAATCCCAAGGGCTGGGTAGTAAAGAAGGCAGGATGGCCTCCAAGACCAGGCAGCATGTGACCATCACAGAAACATTCCAGTTGGAAAAGATCCTCAGGAGCACCAAGTCCAACCATTTGTGACCATCACAGAAACATTCCAGTTGGAAAAGATCCTCAGGATCACCAAGTCCAACCATTATCCCTGCTCTACGAAGCTCACCCTTAAACCATATTTTCAAGCACCACATCCAAATGACCTTTAAACATATCCAGGGTTGGTGGCTCAACCACCTCCCTGGGCAGCAAATTCCAAAGCCTGACCACTCTTGCTGGGAAAAAAAATATTTCCTCATGTGCAGTCTAAACCTACCCAGTCACAGTTTGAGGTCATTCCCTCTTCTTCTATCACTCTTTATGCTGTTGAGAAGAGACCAGCACCAGTCTCTACACAACGTCCTTTCAGGTAGCTGTAGACAGTGATGAGATTTCCCCTCAGCCTCCTCTTTCCAAAACAAACCATCCCCAGCTCCCTCAATTGCTCTTCATAAGATTTATTCTCCAAGCCCTTCCCCAGTTATGTTGCCCTCATCCGCACTCACTTCAGCACCTCCACATCCCTCTTATATTGAGGTGTCCAAAACTGAACACAATACTTGAGGTGTGGCCTCACTAGAGCTGAGTCCAAGGGGACTTTATGACCTCCCTACTCCTGCTGGGCACAGCATTTCTAACCCAATCCAGGATGCCATTGGTTTTCTTTGCTAACTGGGCACACTGCTGCTCGTATGGAGTTGTTTGTCTATTACAAGCCACAGGTTCCTTTCTGCCAGACAGCTTTCTAGCCATGCTGCCCCAAGTGTCTTGTCATTGCCCAGACCCACAGCAAACAAATCCCTGTAGATTCTAGACCTGTGCTTCCCCATGAGCAGGCAACAGCACTGAGGAGATGTCTTAGCTTGAGATTACATGGTGGCAGGAGACTCCTGTGCTTTTTAATGCCCCTTAAACTGAATGATTCCTCAGCACCATCATGTTCCACCATTTGGCCTTGGGATTTAGGTGTGACTTTTGTTCCCTGCTTCAGGTCTTCTACCGCTACCCTGGATGATCCTGCCTTGGTGGAGCGGTTGGACTCCATGAGCTCTGGAGGTCCTTTCCAACCTCTCAAGTTCTTTGTGATTCTCTGGTAGCAGCAACTTTTTGAATTGCTTTTGCATGTATTAATCATAGAAGCCTGGAATTGTTTTGTTTGGAAAAGACCTCTAAGATCATGGAGTCCAACCCCCAACTTAAGACCACTATGGCCACTAAACCATGTCCTGAAGTGCTATTAGGACTTAATGAAAGTATCTCTCAGTTATGACAGGAAAAAAAATGCTGTGCTTAGTGGCAGAAGAGCCAGCAAAAAAAAAATACATGGCCCTGTATTTTTAGTAACCCTAGGATTCATTCTCAGGCAGGATTTTGCTGACAGCACTGTACTGGAGCAGCCATATAGAACAGGGACATTCCTCCTGACAGATGCTCTGCATTCCTTCAGAGCAATGGAAAGAGGGACTGCTTCAAAATAACACCTGCTGCATTTATGTCTCCTTCCAAACACCTTCCCAAGTGCAATGGAGGCAGCTCCCCACTGCAACCTCTCTGCTTCTCACAGCTCATGAGGGTCACAGTTGGGGACATGTGTTGCCATCTCCTGCCAGGAATGCCACAGGCACAGACCTCGACTCCTGTCCCTGGGGGAATCATGTTCTAGATGTTGTCACATCCCTCACCTCTCACTGTGAGGCTGATGAAGAGTGAGTGAAATCTTTTATTTTTAATCACAGAATGGTAGGAGTTGGAAAGGACCTCTGAAGATAACCTAGTCTAGCCCCCTTCCTCGAGTGGGATCACTCCAACCTCTTAGTTCACTTCCCAAACCCAACTAAAGTAGCAGAACATTGCAGGAAGGATTTTAAACATTATCAAGTGGCTTGCAGCTGAGGTGTAAATAAACATAAATATCACACTAAATGGTCAGTCCAACACACCAGGCAAGTAGAACTTCTGTGTTTAGATATCATAGGCTTAGAGGCCTCCAATCAAACATGCTTGAGATTCCTCTTCTGCTGTGGAAAGGATCAGAGCACAGTGGAAAAGAACATCTGCAAAATCCCATGGAATACAGGAGAAAACAGCAGTTATTGATCCTCTAGCAGAGACCAAGACTCACAGTGCCTGTGTTCCCACTGGTGTACCTCTGCCTGGGAATGCCCCAGTTACAACCATGGAATTGTTTGAGTTGGAAAAGCCCTTTAATATCATCGAGTCAAACCACTGACTCACTCTAGCAAGACTAGTGCTAAACAACCATGTCCCTCAGCACCACATCTCTGCCTCTTTGAAACACCACCAGGGATGGGGATTCAACCACCTCCTTGGGCAGCCTGTGCCAATCTTTGAGAATCCTTTCAGCCAACAAGTTCCTTCTAATATTCAACCTAAACCTGCCCTGGTGCAGTGTGAGACTATTTTGTCTCTTCCTGTCCCTTGTTACTAAGGAAAAGAGACCAACAGCCAGGATGTGGGAGTCCTAGTAGACAACCAGCAATGTGCCCTTGTGCCCAGTGGTATTCTGAGGTGCATTAAGAATAGTGTGGCCAGCAGGTCAAGGGAGGTTCTCCTGCCTCTCCAGTCGACCTCAGTGAGGTCACAGAGTATTGTGTCCAGTTCTGGGCTCTTCAAGACAAACAGAAAACTGCTAGAGAGAGTCCAGTAGCGGGTACAAAGATGTTCAGGGGAATGGAGGATACTTCTTAGGAGAAGAGACTGAGATACCTGGGGCCCTTTAGCCTGGAGAAGAGCAGACTGAGAGGGGATCTTCTCCATGCTTCAAACCAATGCATAAAGGGTGGGGTTCAAAAAGATGGAGAAGGACTCTTTAGTAGTGCCCAGTAATAAAACAAGGAGGCCAACAGAATCCTGGGGTGTATTAGGAAGAGTGAGCCCAGCAGATCAAGGGAGGTTCTCCTCCCCCTCTACTCTGCCCTGGTGAGACCTCATCTTGCATACTGTGTTCAATTTTGGGCTCCCCAGTTTAAGAGGGACAGGGATCTGCTGGAGAGGGTCCAGCAGAGGGCTACGAGGATGATTAGGGGACAGGAAGGCATGGCTGATGAGGAGAGGCTGAGGGACCTGGGGCTGTTTGGTCTGGAGAAAAGAAGACTGAGAGGGGATTTGATAAATGTTTGTAAGTATCTGAAGGCTGCCAGGAGTGGGGGGACAGGCTCTGCTCACTTGCTTCCTGTGATAGGACAAGGAGCAATAGGTGTAAATTGCAGCACAGGAGGTTCTGCCTCAACACAAGGGGGAACTTCTTTACTGTAAGGGTCACAGAGCACTGGAACAGGCTTCCCAGAGAGGCTCTGGAGTCTCCTTCTCTGGAGCCTTTCAAGGCCTGTCTAGATGTGTTCCTGTGTGATCTGTGTTAGATAGTATTGTCCTGCTCTGGCAGGGGGGTTGGACTGGATGATCTCCTTGGGTCCCTTCCAACCCCTAGCATCCTGTGAAGAAACAACAGGCATGAACTAGAACAGAGGTGTCACTTAACCATAAAGAAAACTTTTTTTTTTCCTGTGAGTGTGACAGAGCCCCAGGCCAGAGAGGTTGTGGAGTCTCCTTTTCTGGACACTTCCAGAATCCTCCTGGATGCAGTCTTGGGCAACCTGACCTAGGCAAAACTGATGAAACAGGGGTTGCAGTAGGTGATTTCCAGAGATCTCTTTTGGCTGCTACCATTCTGTGTTTCTTACATGACACATGGCCCATGCAGTTGCTGAGCCTCCTCATTGCCATTTCCTGTGAAGGACTGAAGTGCTGTTAGCAATCAAGGGCGAGGACAACTGGGCAGCTGTGGACTTGAAAGGGGCCTGCAAGAAAGCTGGGGAGAGACTTTTTACAAGGGCTTGTAGTGACAGAAAGAGAGTCAATGTCTTTGAGCTGGAAGAGGGGAGATTTAGACTGGAGATTAGGAAGAAATTCTTTACAGAGGGTGGTGAGACACTGGAACAGGTTGCCCATGGAAACTGTGGATGCCTCCTCCCTGGAGGTGTTCAGTACCACGTTAGACAAGATCTTGTGTGATTGTAACCTGTTGCTTTGTTGCAGCAGCAGGTGAGCCCCAGACTGGACCGCCTTGTTGCTGCAGAGAAACCTATGATACAGCACAAGGAGAGAATCCCCTGAAATGCTGCAGGTAGTCCAGAGAGGGGACCGATTCCTTTCTGCTGTTGTCAGCTTGCCTTTGCTTCTTGCTGAGGACACAATGCAGAGCTGTAACACCCACCACCACAGGTCAGATCATACAGTTCTGAAAACCTGCCTCAGGAAGGCATTGTCCCCCTGCTTCGCCCAGGCAAGCACGGCAAGCCAAGCCTTCATTCTCATTCTAAAAAGGCTGACATCTGACCCTGTTGAAAATTTAACAGTGGGTTTTTTTGCCTCCAAGTTACATTGAACTGCATAATAGGGGGAACACTGTCAAAAGTTGCCATAGAAATGGAGAAAGAAAGCAAAAATGATTATAAAGGAAGAGGACATATTCCACCAGGGGCACAAGAGGTCATAAAACCCTGTCCCTTATCCTGCTGAGCAGAATGAAGTTGCCTTAGCCCTCAGAGGGTTTAGGCAACTCAGAGAAATGCAGGACAAACATCTGAAAATCCCTGAGATGCAAGAAGTGATTTTGTCTCTTCAGCAAAGACATCAATATTGTAAATACTCTCAGTCCAGCTGCCTCGAGGTAGGCTTTCCACTTCACAGTGGGACTGGAGCGAGTGCAGAGGAGGGCAACAAAGCTGGGGAAGGGCCTGGAAAATAAATCTTATGAAGATCAACTGAGGGAGCTGGGGATAGTTAGTTTGAAAAAGAGAAGGCTGAGGGGAGACCTCTTCACTGTCTACAGCTACCTGAGAGGAGGTTGTGCAGAGGTTGGTACTGGTCTCTTCTCACAGGTAAAAAGAGATAGAACAAGAGGGAATGTCCTCAAGATGTGACTGGGTTAGGTTTAGACTGGACGTTAGGAAATATTTTTTTCCCAGCAAGAGCGGTCAAGCATTGGAATGAGCTGCCCAGGGAAGTGGTGGAGTCTCCAAGTCTGGATATGTTTAAAGGTCACTTGGATGTGGTACTTGGGGATATGGTTTAGGGTGAACTTTGTAGAATAGAGATATCAGTTGGACTTGATCATCCTAGGGGTCTTTTCCAACTGGAATGATTGTGTGTTCCTTCAAGAAACATTTTTCCTGATTTANACAAAGCTGGGGAAGGGCCTGGAAAATAAATCTTATGAAGATCAACTGAGGGAGCTGGGGATAGTTAGTTTGAAAAAGAGAAGGCTGAGGGGAGACCTCTTCACTGTCTACAGCTACCTGAGAGGAGGTTGTGCAGAGGTTGGTACTGGTCTCTTCTCACAGGTAAAAAGAGATAGAACAAGAGGGAATGTCCTCAAGATGTGACTGGGTTAGGTTTAGACTGGACGTTAGGAAATATTTTTTTCCCAGCAAGAGCGGTCAAGCATTGGAATGAGCTGCCCAGGGAAGTGGTGGAGTCTCCAAGTCTGGATATGTTTAAAGGTCACTTGGATGTGGTACTTGGGGATATGGTTTAGGGTGAACTTTGTAGAATAGAGATATCAGTTGGACTTGATCATCCTAGGGGTCTTTTCCAACTGGAATGATTGTGTGTTCCTTCAAGAAACATTTTTCCTGATTTACCTGCAGGAACCACCACCACTTCCCTTGATTTTTTTTTTTCCTGTCCAAGATAAGCAGACCAAATTTCTGCCAGCTGGCTACACAGAGAGGTTGGAGATACTTTTCTGCAGCCTGCCAGGCCTAACTTCACAAGGACCATTGTGCTAGTTTGAAGCTAGGCNATATAAAGCTTCTGAAACGATTCCTCCCCAGACAATTACAAGAAGCTAAGTGTTTAACAAAGAAAATTATTTCTGAGGTGTTCTGCAGGTGACTTTGCAGATGACACAAGCAATTCTGGCCTGGATTCATAGAACTACTTGGCAGTGGGATTTTCACCTCATTTCAAGTCACTAAATCGGCAGGACAAACGTCTCTGTCTCTCTTCCTTTTTGTGCTGCTGTGCCACCTCTCTGTAGGCACCTTTCTTTAAAACCTCACCCAAATTGTCTTCCTCTCCTTGAAATGTGAAGGGAAAGAAGGCATTTTCTGGGAGTCAGTACAGCCCGCAGGCAGATCTTTGACCTTCTGGATTATTTGGGTTGTGGAAAACAGAAGGGAAGGCTTACCGCAAACAGAGAAACAGTACACAGGAACTCTTGAGTTCCATCACAGCACTTCCTTAACGGTGGTGGTAACTCAGCACACCAGTGGGGCTTCTGAAGGTCATGTTTTCAGTGTCAGGTTACAAAAAAATCACAGAAAAGTTTTGGTTGGAAGAGACCTTTATGATCATCGAGTTCGGCCCTTATCAAATTCCACCAAATCTGGTTATTAAACCATGCCCCTCAGCACCATATCTGTGCCTCTTTGAGACACCTCCAGAGGTGGGAATTCAACCACCTCTCTGGGCAGCCTCTTCCAGTCTTTGAGAACCCATTGAGTGAACACATTTCTTCTAATACCCAACCTAAAGCTCTCCTGGTGCATCTTGAGGCCAGCTGAAAGCGTGAAACAGTAGGGTGATTAGCTAGACTGGACCATCTGGTACTTCTAACTAGCCTGGAGTTGAATATATCCTGCCAAATGATGGATTAAAATACATTTTCCCTCAGCAAAAAAGCCCACAGATGCACCTTCATCATTTTCACCTCCACTAGGGCTGTGTCATAGCAACACTGGATGCTTGGCTTTCAGGTAAGCCATGGACAGAAGCAAGGCTTCAGCAGTCGGAGCAGCAGCCAGCCCAACCCTCCTCCACTAGGCATGGACAGCCCCAACTAGAACAGCTTGATCACAGCCCCATCAAACCTCACCTTGAATGTGCCAGGGATGAGACTACCACCACCTCCCTGGGTAGCCTGTTCCAGTGTTCCACTACCCTCACAGTAAAGAACTTCTTCCTAATGCCCCATCTAAATCTACCCTGCTCTATTTTCAAACCACTGTCTCTTGTACTGTTGCTACACACTCTTAGAAACCATCCCTACCCAGCTTTCTTGTAGCCTCCCTTCAGGTAGTGGAAGTCAGAGAATCATAGCATTCTCCTGGTTGCAAGAGACCTTTGTGATCATACAGTCCAACCATCAACCTAGCACTCCCACACCCATTAAACCGTGTCCCCAACTGCCATGTCCATATGTTTCTTGAACACCCACAGGGACAGTGACTCCACCACCTCCCTGGGCAGCCTGTTCCAATGCCTGACTGCTCTTGCAGCTAATACTTTTTTTCCTAATCTCCAACATAAACCTCCTTTGGCACAATTTCAGGTCATTTCCTCTTGTTCCTCTCACCTGATACTAGGGAAAAGAGACTAACACTCACCTGGATCAACCTCCTTTCAGAGAGTTACAGAGAGCAATGAGGTCTTCCGTCAGCCTCCTCTTCTCCAGACAGAACCACCCCAGTTCCCTCAGCTGCTTTTCACTAGACCTGTTCTCCAGACCCCTCACCATCTTTGCTGCCCTTCTCTGGACCTGCTCTAGCAGCTCAATGTCCTTCCTGTAGAGAGAGCCCCAAAACTGAACCCAGGATTCAAGGTATGTTCTCTCCAGTGCCAACTCACTCATACACAGCTCACCTTCATTTCTCATTTTCTTGCTCTACTCCAGCTGGTAATTTTTGTGTAGTACCACGTTTCAGAAAACATCTCTAGCTTTTCCAAACCCACCTTGAACGTTCAAGCAATGCTAAGAAACTCTAAGTGCTGTTGCTCCTGATTGTGTTTTCCATGCACAGATTGCACTGCTGTAAGCACTGTATGCATGAATTCCAGCCATGTGATTGCAGAAATGCCCCACAGATTGTTTCTAGCTTGCCTGGTTTACTCTGAAAAGGACTTGGCTGCTGCTGCTCCCTCCTTCAGTGGCAGGAGATTTCAGTAATTCCTGTGCAACCATTTAAAACTAGGTGAAAGCAGATTCAAAACCACAGACCAAAGAAAATGGGTTTCATTCAGGAAACCACTAAGTCTCAGAGGATGCAACTATTGGGGGAACACATCTATGTACTATGCTCTTTCCTATGCATTGGCCTTTGGCTGGTATAAAGTGGAGGATACTGGGTGAAACAGAATCTCTGAAGGAGTTCTTATTCCAACCCATTATTGCAATTTTTGTTCTCAGTTCTTTTTTACACCAAGAGAAATGTCCATTATGTGCACAAGTTCTGTGAAGTGAAGCCCTCATTTCACTCTGTGCTTCCAGCAAGCTAGGCAGAAATTTGATTTTTTTTGGGTAGTCCTTCTAGTTAATCTTCAGCAGCGCTTTCTCTCTAGTCCCAGTACCAGCTGCTGTGTCTCTAACCAGCTCAGCTTGGAAAATGGTACACAGCTCACAAGATCACAAGTGAATTAACAGGCTCTGCCAAAGGATAAGGAGATGAATTACCCTGCTTGTAATTAGTTGTATTTTTTTTAATCCATCCTGTTTACTGGAAGAACAAGGTGGGATACATGGCACATTCAGTTTGGACCCCTCACAATCATCATCCAAAGCTGCACACAAAAGAGAACTTCAGAACTAAACACCCTACTAGTAGACTGCTCTAATGCCAGATCCTTTAAATTGGTTCTGATCTCTCATCTAAGCAGTTGAGATTTTCAGATAAAAAAAAAAAAACCTTGATGGGCAGTTGGAAATACACAAACAAGATGTTCAATAATTCTGTCCCAATCATACAAGCAAGATCGAGCCTTAAGTGGCCAAAACCTATCAGCTGAGAGCAAGAAACAAAGCTGAATTTTCCAGGAAACCAAATAAGAATGAGAGTCATAGGATCATTAAAATTGGAAAAGACCTTTAAGATCATGGAGACCACTCATGGAGACCAACCATAACCCAACTAACAAGCACTAAATTATACCCTGAAGCACTACATCTACACATTTCTTGAACACCTCCAGGGATGGTGACTCCACCGCCTCCCTGAGCAGCCTGTTCTGATGTCTGACCACCCTTGTAGCAAAGCATTTTTTTGTGGTACCCAACCTAAACCTCCCCTGACAATTTCAGGCCATTTCCTCTCACCCTATCGCTACTTCTATTTTAAGAAAAGACCAACACTGGCCTCACTTCTACCTCTTTTCAGGAGCAATGAGGCTAAGGAGTCTCCCCCTCTCCACACTAAACAACCCCAGTTCCCTCAGCCACTCCTCATATGGTGCCCTCCAAACTCCACACCAGCCTCATTGCTCTTCTCTGGACATGCTCCAGGACCTTGGTGTCTTTCCTGCACTTTGGTGCCCAGAACTGAATGCAGTACTCAAGATGTGGTACCATCAAGGCAAGTACAGGGGCACAGCCAATTCCCTTCTCCTGCTAGACACACTGAGGTTGATCCTTCCGGGCCACTTGGGCTGGTTTGTGTTCAGCCAACCGTCCATCAGCATGCTCAGATCCTTTTCCACCAGGCAGCTTTCCAGGCACTCTGCCCCAGGTTCTGTTCAGCATCTTTATTGATGATCTGGAGGAGGGGATCGCGTCCCCTATCAGTTAAGTTTGCAGATGACACCAAGCTAGGAGCAGGTGTGGAGCTGTTGGAAGGTAGGAGAGCCCTGCAGAGGGACCTGGACAGGCTGGATGGGTGGGCAGAGGCCAATGGGATGAGATTTAACAAGGCCAAGTGTAGGGTTCTGCACTTTGGCCACAACAACCCCAAGCAGTGCTACAGGCTGGGGACAGAGTGGCTGGAGAGCAGCCAGGAAGAAAGGGACCTGGGGGTGCTGGTAGACAGTAGGCTGAAGATGAGCCAGCAGTGTGCCCAGGTGGCCAAGAGAGCCAATGGCATCCTGGCCTGTATCAGGAACAGTGGGCCTGTATCACGGCCAGTAGGACGAGGGAGGTTATTCTTCCCCTGTGCTCAACACTGGTCAGGCCACACCTTGAGTACTGTGTCCAGTTCTGGGCTCCTCAAGATGTTGAGGTGCTGGAAGTTGTCCAGAGAAGGGCGAAAAAGCTGGTGAGAGGCCTGAAACACAAAGCCTATGAGGAGAGGCTGAGGGAGCTGTGGGAGTTTAGCCTGGAGAAGAGGAAGCTCAGGGGGGACCTCAATGCTGGCTACAACTGCCTGAAGGGAGGCTGTAGCCAGGTGGGGGTTGGTCTCTTCTCCCAAGCAACCAGCAACAGAACAAGGGGACACAGCCTCAAGTTGTGCCGGGGGAAGTATAGGCTGGATGTTAGGAGGAAGTTGTTGGCAGAGAGAGTGATTGGCATTGGAATGGGCTGCCCAGGGAGGTGGTGGAGTCACTATCCCTGGGGGTGTTGAAGCAAAGCCTGGATGAGGCACTTAGTGCCATGGTCTAGTTGACTGGATAAGGCTGGGTGCTAGGTTGGACTGGATGATCTTGGAGGTCTCTTCCAACCTGGTTGATTCTATGACTCTAGGTGTTACTTGGGGTTATGACCAAAGTCTTGGTTGTGTTACACCTCATCCCACTGGCCTCAGCCTGCTGATGTAACACATCCAGATCTGTCTGCAGCGCCTTCCTACCCTCAAGCAGATCAACAGCAGACCTTGCCGTCAAGAGCAAGAGAGGTGCAGGAGGGCACATGGGTATTCAGCAAGAAGAGGATGAGCCAGTCTCAGCTGAGCAGAATACATTTTACTGCCTGCATTTGACGCTGGTACTTTGGTCACCTTTGACAGAATTTTTTTTCCCCACCAGATTTCCTCAAGCCAGTGCCAAACTAATTCAGTTTCTCTTTTGCAGAGGCACAATCTGAAGTGCAAGCAACTGTTTCCGTCCATTGCATTCAAGAAACATTAACCAAAGGTTTTCAGAAACATCTGTGGAAAACAGTGCTGAAAAGCAAAAATATCTGCCCAAGAAACAAAGCGCTGAGAAATCTCAATCTAGAGTGGTGACATCAGTACTAAATTGGGAGAGGCAATAGATTTTAATTTTAGAGGGGAACGCAAAAAAGATGAATATCTCCATCATCTGCACAAGTTTCCTGCTGTTCAGAGCAGATACACACCACATTCTTTTCCTCCCAGAGTTAAAATTAACGGAGTCATACATCTCTGCCCTTAAACCATGGCTTCAGACACCAAGATATACCTAAATCCAGACAGCAGCTGTTGCTTATGTCCCTCCTTCCCTGGGCAGTCTGTTCCAGTCTTTGAAAACCCCTTTGAAGTCAACAGCGTAGGATTCCCAGGTCTACATTTGCTGTAAGTGCAGATTAGTTTAATCCAGGTGAAGAGAAAGGAAGCACAAGGGGACAAATTCTCAACTTCTTGCTCAGAGAGAGATATTTTGTACCCATGTTGGGTAGGCAGCCGGCAATCTTCTCCCTCCTGGGACTGAGGAGAGTAGTGCTGCTGCCTTGTGGGGAGCCTTCTGCTTGCAAATCCTCCTGAGGTCTTTGGGAAAATTGCCTACAGAAACACTAAGCCTGTGCTTTTGAAACTGCTTCTTAAGAGATCTGAATCTTTGCTTCCTATTAATTTTTCTTGGTTTCAAAGCCCCTGGAAAGCCAGAAAACTGACTTCTCAAGAGATTTTACAGGCAGAAACAAGTTTGCCCAAGCGATTTGTCAGCTGCAACAGACCTCCCAAATGAACCCAGGCTGCCATTGGCAGCTTGCTTTTACAGAGGTCCTGGGTGCTACAGAAACAAGTTACCCAATATTGAATATTAACTAATTAACTATCCATTAACTAGTGACTATTGAGAGATTGGCCTTTTGGTGGTTTCCCTCCAGTTTTGGGCACCAAAGTCTTGTGAAACCACTGCTGGAGTAACTCAGAAATGGTTATACCCAGCACAGGTGTGCAGCATCCTCCTAGCTGGATGTACAGCCTCACCTTCATGCTGACACAACAGCTGTGCTCTGCAAATTCACCTTTCATAGCAGAGCCCCTAATAACCTGACTCTAACTCTGCAAGCAGTACTCTAGCATGTCTGGTGCCATGTCTCTCAGCACCACATCTCTACCTCTTTAGAATACCTCCAGGGACAGGAACTCAGCCACCGGCCTCGGGAGCCTATTCCAGTCTTTGAGAATCCTGACAGGCAAAAAGTTCCTTCTAATGTCCAATGTAAACCTTCCCTCGTGCAATTGAGTCCATTTTCTCTCTTAATAGGAAGTGAGTAGGGAGAAGAGACCAACATTCACCTCACTCCAACCTCCCTTCAGGGAATTGCGGACAGCCAGAAGGTCTCCGCTCAGCCTCCTTTTCTCCAGGCTAAACAACCCCAGTTTCTCCTGCTGCTCCTGTTCTCCAGACCTTTCAGCAGGTTTTTTTACCTTTCTCTGGACCTGTTCCAGCACCTCAATGTTTTCTTGTAGCAAGGGGCCCAAAGCTGAACACAGGACTCAAGCTATGGCCTCATCAGTGTTGGGTGCAGGGGAACAATCATTTCCCTGGTTCTGTTTGGCACAATATTGCCGATGCATGCCAGGATGCTGTTGGCCTTAATCACCTGAGCACATACTGGCTCACCTTCACCTGGCTGTTGACCAACACCTCTAGGTCCTTCTCTGCTGGGCAGCTTTCCAGCCACTCTGCCCCAAGCCTAGAGCATTCAGGGGGTTGTTGTGACCCTAGTGCAGGACCTGGCACTTGGTCTTGACTCTCATACAATTGATCTCGGCTCATCGACTCAGCCTGTCACTTCCCTGGTCCTGCTGGCCATGCCATTCCTGATGCAGGCCAGGAATGCTTCTCAAAGAGAAAAAGGCCCAGTCTGCTTAAGTAGTAGAGTAAGGTAATACAGAACTGTCCACAGTACCTGAATAAAGGTTCCAACACAGTATCCAAGATTAGAGAGAGCTACTTTGTGTGGTGTTGAATTATGTGGAAAGAGCAAGAATGCTGCGGGGAGTATTACAGCAACCATTACAGAAAATGCAGGACTTAATAAAAGCAAGGTCAAGACTTTGGATATCTTAGAGCCTGACAGAAGTGAAATTGAAGAAGGTACTTTTGATGCCTTGTATGGGTAAAGAGAATAAGCAAATGTTCAGTAATACTAATAGTTAATGAGCAAGGCTCAACCATCTAAACACTTGCCAAACTGACACAGGTTACCCTTTAACCTCTCAGATGCTTTATAACTGTAATTTGTAGCACCAAAACAGTAGATAAAGCTGTGCTGTATTTGAAACACAGCATTACCACTAGCTAAAACACATTCCAAAGGAGTCAATTAAGAGGTTCAGAAACAGTACCCCAAAATTAAAGCTATCTAAACACATTCTGTTACAGACCACTTCAATTTGAGACATTTTGTTGCCTAGGCAACCAGGTCATGATGTATCTCAAACAGCTCAGACCATAGAAACACCATCTATGGCTGATTTTAGGCAGAAGGTATATACAAGTAATACCTTCCAACAGATTACATATTTGTTTTGAGTTAAGAAGCCAGTATGCTCCTATAGGACTTGCAGAGGCTGCTGGGAGGTGTAAATCTAAGGCTGAGTGC
Organism: Tricholaema leucomelas; assembly: GCA_013400475.1. Lineage (NCBI taxonomy): Eukaryota > Metazoa > Chordata > Aves > Piciformes > Lybiidae > Tricholaema lacrymosa > Tricholaema leucomelas. The sequence goes on from WAAF01014677.1 coordinate 108,630, forward strand.
ACAAAAACACAACAGCAGCAGCACAGCAGCTAAACCTATGATTTATAAGATAATCTATGTGATTATCTGAGTGGGATTGGCAGCTATATAGAGAGGCCCACATGTATGAAATGATCCTGCTGCTCTTATCCATAGTCCAAGTATGGACTTGGATCCTCACAAGTCCATAGGACCGGATGGGATCCATCCTAGGGTGCTGAGAGAGCTGGCAGATGAGCTGGCCAAGCCACTCTCCATCATTTATCAACAGTCCTGGCTCACTGGAGAGGTCCCCGAAGACTGGAAGCTGGCCAGTGTGATGCCCATCCACAAGAAGGGCCAGAGGCAGGAACCAGGAAATTACAGAGCTGTCAGCCTGACCTCAGTGTCAGGCAAGGTCATGGAACAGGTCATGTTGAGTGCCATCACAAAGCACCTACAGGATGGCCAAGGGATCAGGCCCAGCCAGCATGGGTTTAGGAAGGGCAGGTCCTGTCTCACCAACCTGATCTCCTTTTATGATCAGGTTACCTGCCAGGTGAATGTGGGGCAGGCTGTGGATGTAGTCTGCCTGGACTTCAGCAAAGCCTTTGACGCTGTCTGCCACAACAAGCTCCTGGCCAGGCTGGCAGCTC
>WAAF01014677.1:109584-132374 GCA_013400475.1 Tricholaema leucomelas
ATTCAAGAGAGATGTTGAGGTGCTGGAACGTGTCCAGAGAAGGGCAACAAAGCTGGTGAGGGGCCTGGAACACAAACCCTATGAGGAGAGGCTGAGGGAGCTGGGGTTGTTTAGCCTGGAGAAGAGGAGGCTCAGGGCAGACCTCATTGCTGTCTACAACTACCTGAAAGGAAGTTGTAGCCAGGTGGGGGCTGGTGCCTTCTGCCAGGCAACCAGCAACAGAACAAGGGGACACAGTCTCAAGTTGTGCCGAGGGAAGTCTAGGCTGGATGTTAGGAGGAAGTTCTTGCAGAGAGAGTGACTGGCATTGGAATGAGCTGCCCAGGGAGGCATTCCCTGGAAGTGTTTAAAATGAGACTGGATGAGGGACTTAGTGCCATGGTTTAGTTAATTAGAAGGTGTTAGGTTGGTCTCTGTGTTCTTAAAGGTCTTTTCCAACCTGATTAATTCTGTGATTCTAGCATTTGAAATGTTTGCAACCTGAAACAAGTGCTACTTCAGTCCGATCCATAATGACCATGTCAGAAAGAGGAGCAAGGCTGAACAAAAGACATATATGATGCCTCAGTCATCTGGATGGCATGTTTAGTGTTACATTACCAGATAAAAAACACCCCCAAAACCACAACCCAACAACAAACCATACTCACTGCTTGGTTGCAGTCTTGTCATTGCTATGTATCAGAGAGTTCACCTTGGAACAGACGGAACTATGAGAAGAGACTGAGCTATAATTAACAAAGTGCCAGGTCCTGTGCTTGGATCACAAAAACTCCATCCAATGCCATGGACCTAGGCAGAGTCCTTGGAACGCTGCCCAGCAGAGAAGGAACTGGGGGTGTTGGTTGACAACTGGCTGAAGATGAGCCAGAATATACTCAGGTGGCTAGGAAAGACAACAGAATTCTGGCCTGTGTGAAGAATAATTTGGCCAGCAAGAGCAGAGAAGTGATTGTCACAGAACCACAGATTGTTAGGGGCTGGAAGTGACCTTGAAAGATCAAGACAAACTCACCTGCCAGAGCAGGGTCACCTATGGTAGTTCAAACAGGAACGTGTCTCAGGCGGCCAGCACCAGAACAAGAGGACACAGCCTCAAGCTGTGTCAGGGGAGATTTAGGCTTGAGGTGAGGAGAAAGTTCTTCACTGAGAGAGTCATTGGCTACTGGAATGGGCTGCCCAGGGAGGTGGTGGAGTCGCCGTCCCTGGAGCTGTTCAAGGCAGGATTGGACGTGGCACTTGGTGCCATGGTCTAGCCTTGAGCTCTGTGGTGACGGCTTGGACCTGATGACCTATGAGGTCTCTTCCAACCTTGGTGATACTGTGATACCGTGTCCGGGCGAGTTTTGAATGTCTCCAAAGAATGAAACTCCACAACCTCTCTGGGCAGCCTGTGCCAGTGTTCTGCCACTCTGACAGTGAGGAAGTTTTTCTTTATGTTCCCATGGAACCTTCTCTGCCCAAGCTGCACACAATATTCCAGATGTTGTCCCCATGTACTCAGCATTGATGGGGCTGCACCTTGAGCCCTTGGCCTCTCACTACAAGAGGGTCATTTAAATGCTGGAGCATGTCCAGAGAAGGGCAGCAAAGCTGATGAAAGATCTGGAAAACAGGTCTGGTGAGGGGTGGCAGAAGGAACTGGGCTTGTTTTGTCTGGAGAAGAGGAAGCTGAAGGAGAACTTCTAGCTTCTCTCCACATGAAGACAGCAAGAAATGGTTAGCCCCAAGGCGAGTGAAAATCCTTAGCCTACCTCTGCCTGGCATGGTTCTTAAACTATAAATTCTGCTTTAAGTTAGTAGTGGGAAGCCTTTTTGTATCTTAAAAGATGTCTAGAGAGTCAAGGCTGCTGCAGGCAGAATGAGAGAGGAACTTCAAAGATTGTAGCTCTGAGTGAGCATTAGGTAAACACAGTAGAAGACCTCAAAAAATTGGTGACGTTCCAGAGACACTTCCATTATTTTCCAGTTACTTTTATGTACTGTGAGATGCTTTATGCCTGATACTTGGATAAGGTACAGTGGTCATGCAAGTTTAAGTGGTTGGGTTTAGCTGCAAGCCTTATTGCAGCAATTAAGCCATTTCCCCAAATCTATATATCCTACTTCAGAGCTGTTTGGGTGACAGGGCACCATCGATCCTCCCTTCTACAGAAAGCTTGCAAAGCAAATCGATAGAACTGTACATTTGAGGGGCCTGGCACCAAAAAAATCAAGTAAAAATCACCTGCCATAAGCACCACCATGCTAAGAGAAAACTTTGCTTTGGAGCAAGATCCTGCTAAGACACTGAACTGATTTATTACAAAGGTAGTAAATGATGGTGACTTCAGCTTTTGTGCCCACAAGTTCCATACTCCACAGATTGGGGAGTGGCCTGTTGGAGAGCAGTGCAGACTAGAGGGATCTGAGGGTCCTGGTGAACAGAAGGGTGCCCATGAGCTAGCAATGTGCCCTTCTGGCCAAGAAGGACAATGGCTTCCTGGAGTGTACTAGAAGGGGTGGGGCAAATAGGTCAAGAGAGGTTCTCCTGTCTCTCTACTCTGCCATGGTGAGGCCACATCTGGAATATTCTGTACAGTTCTGGGACCCTCAGCTCAAGCAGGACCTCAGGGAACTTCTTGAAAGAGTCCAGCACAGAGCCACAAAGATGCTGAAGGGAATGGAATATCTCCCTGCTGAGGAAAGGCCGAGGGAGCTGGGGCTCTTTAGCCTGGAGAAGGGGAGCCTATGGGGTGCCTCATTCATGTTTATAAAGATTGGAAAGGTGAGTGTCAGGAGGATGGAGCCAAGCTCTGCTCAGAGATGCCCAATGACAAGACCAGGGTCAATGGATGCAAGCTGGAGCAGAGCAAGTTCCCTGGGAAAATAAAGGAAAAACTTTTTCACTGTGAGGGTGACAAAACTTTGGAACAAGCTGCCCAGAGAGCTTGTGGAGTCTCCTTCTCTGAAGTCATTCAAAAACCACCTGGATGTTTTCCTCTGTGACCTGCTCTAAGCGATCCTTCTGTGGCAGGGGGTTAGTCTCAATCTTTCAAGGATCCTTCCAACCCCTAACGTTCTGTGATCCTGTGTTTATGTAGCCATCTTAATTTGCCTCCTTGTGGTTTTTGGGGTTGTTTTTGTTTGTTTGGGTTTTTGTTTGGTTTTGGTTTTTAACCTTTTGTTTAAAAGCATTATTTGCTAATAAACTTCATACATTTATAATCATTTCAAACCTTAGAATCATAGAATCAACCAGGTTGGAAGAGACCTCCAAGATCATCCAGTCCTCATACATTTGTAGCAATCGTCCCCATCCTGCACTACAGGTAAAGAACACAGGCACAAGGAACATGGAGAAATTTAGTAGAGGTAAGTGACTAATTAGATTCTGACATCCACATTGGTTAAATAATTTATGATCCTCAGGCTACAGCTAAGCAAACTGTTCATTTCAAATAGAGAAGATTTAACTTTCATTCCTCCTTTGATCTGAACAGGATCTTAACCACAGATTATTTATCAGTTGATTGAATCTTGTAGAGAGATGGGGGTTCTGACCTCTGCCTATTTATTCCATTTTGCTGTTTAACTTCATTTTACTAGGAAAAACAAGGACAAGGCTGTGACAGTTCACAGAGATGCAATTTGTCTGTTGAACTTAGCTTGGCATCTGTTAGACACGCAAAGAAACAAAAGAAACGGCATAAATATTCATCAGCAAAGAAGTCACCCACAATGCAGGATTTGAAACATTAGATGTTATTTTGGTAATGATAATAGTGATTCATCAACCCTAATGATCTCTCAGTACATTGCCTGACTGATCTTTCACTCGTGTGAGTGTAATTTATTTTTTCTCATTTGGTGTCCTGCCTATCATTTGTTCCCAAAATATGGAAGCAAATTTACATAATAGAATTCTGTTCGCTGGCACCGGATGGGATGGAGGTTTTTCTTTCAGGTAATGACAGTGGTATCAGCTCGATCTTCCCTTTGCATCTCATTTGAATAAAGCCTCTAAATGTGACAAGTGGAAGATGGCACTGCCTCACAACTGGCTAATTGGGGGAGGAATGATGGTGCAGGCATCAGGTAACACCAAAACCTTTCATAACCTTTTGAGTTATAGCTCTGCTTATCCTCGTAAATGAATCTTCTAATGACTTGGTTTTTCTGGATTGTAAATCTGCCAGAACACAGAGGGGAAAAAAAACCAACCCAAACAAACTATCCTGTCTTAACAAAAAGGCACAGCTCAACATAACACCTCAGCACTACAGCTATCCCAGCTGAGGTTTTTAACACATTGGAAGGCAGTTATACTTTTAAAAGCACAGTAAGGTCCCCTGCTCAACTGACTTGCAGAAGGCACCTGAAAAATCATCTGGGTCTTTTGCATGTGGTGCTCGAAACCCCACGAAAGCAGACAGGAGAAGGATATCTATCACAGTATCACCAAGGTTGGAAGAGACCTCACAGATCATCAAGTCCAAGCCGTTACCACAGAGCTCAAGGCTAGACCATGGCACCAAGTGCCACATCCAATCCTGCCTTGAACAGCTCCAGAGACGGCGACTCCACCACCTCCCTGGGCAGCCCTAACTCTTTTAGACACAAAGAAAATTACAACTCAGGCTCATAAACTCAGAAATATTCTACAAAGCATAACAAAAATCATCTGGGTTCCATTTAAAAACGTGAGCTGAGAGCTTGCTTGATTTGTTGGAAGGCAGCCAAGGGAGGAACACACAAATGCACCGTGGTAGCTTCCTTCTAGTCAAAGTGTTGTGGAAAGACTAAGACAGGCATTATCTAAAACAAAAAAAAACGGGGCCACTTCCTTCTCATTCCAAAAGGAAGTGGAGATATTTCTTGAAACTACTTAATATGCACAAAAAAAGTCTCCTCAAGGCAAGCTGCAAGAGGCTAGTGAAGATGACAAGTGGAGCACTGAAAGGTCTGCAAACAGCTGAGCTACTGCTGTGGTCTCACCCTGCCAAGCTCAGCAAACCTCTGACAAGCCCAGCCCTGAGAGCAGATAAAGGATCTGACTTAGGCCTGGCGCTTTATGATTCACCTCCTTTAGGACTGAATGATGGTCACTGTGAGGACAGCCAAGTGTGGAGCAAGGGCTCAGAGGGGCTGCAGGATCTCAGACCTCAGAGATTTTCAAAGTCACAACTGGACAAAGTTCCAAGTAAACCTGGCTGAATGTGACATTGGGTTTGCTTTGAGTGGGAGCTCAACCTCTCCTTCCAGATTTAGACTTTCTACAGGATCAGAGCACAGAGAAATCCCCTAAGTTTCTATGACTGTGCTTCAGATCCCCCATACTTACTGTACAAGTTGGGTGATTTTGGTATTCACTGCATAATACCACTTCTGGACAGAGAAATGAGATTTTGATGAGCCGTGGTGGTAAGGTCTGTTGGTTTTAGCCTCCCAGCTCCTGGGAGATGCTTCCTTTGGCAGTTTGCTCCTGCTCAGGCTTACTTCAAAACTCATTCTTGATGCTCTTTTGGCTTGTCCACAAGGTACCTCCAGCAGTACTGGGTGTTGCAGGGGTCTCTAGCAAGCATCATCCTTGTGGCTGCTTTCTCCTGACCATTGCTGAGCTCTGATCAGCTCTAGCTACGTTTCTTTGAACTGTACCAAGCATCTTCATAGCTAACACACATCCCTTTCCCTCTGTCCTTTCAGACAACATTTTTTGCTTCTTCCTTGGTTAGGAACAATGAAACCAAACAAAGTAGGTCTAGCAAAGACCTTTTGGGATCATCTCATCCATTACTCTTTCCCCAAGGCCCTCAGAGTGAACAATAGAAAGATAAGTTGGCAAACTCCAGCTGCCAAGCTTTGAAAGTTTGGCTTCTCCTAAAGAAGTATGTCCCTCTTGTAAACATGGGAGAGCCTGTGTGTGATTGCTGAGCTGTGCAGGGATTAATTTTAAAGTGCTTATTGTGCTTAGGCAGCCCACTGCTGCCATGATGTGCTTCAGGAAGCTCCAGATTTTGCAACTGTCAGTAATAAGGCTCAAAGAAAGCTCACGGCAAAAGGCAGTTGCTGTTCTCTCCTTAAAAGACAAAAACAATGACTGACTGCACCTTGTGCAGCAGCATTGGTTAAAAAAACACAATACATAATAAAATAATAAGTAAAATTATTGATTCTATAAAGAAATACATCCTTACATTTCTGGATCTCTCTTGGGCAATGCATCTGGTTTCTAAAGCGCATCTTTATTGGGTTTGACTGTTTGAGGAGTTTGAGCCACTGACACTCTCCTCACTGGTGGCAAGTGACAGGCCAAGGGACAATGAACACAAACTGGAACAGAAAAGGTTCCACGTAAACATAAGGAACAGATTTGTTTCCATTGGAAAAGCCCTCTAAGGTCATCAAGTCCAGATATTGGCCTGACACCACCATAGCCATTAAATCAGGTCCCCAAGTGCCACGTTCACGTGTTTCTTGAACACTTCCAGGGATGGTGACTCCACTGTCTCCCTGGGAAGCCTGTTCCAATGTCTGATCACTCGTGTAAGAAAGAAATTATTCCTCATATACAGCCTCCCCTGGCACAATTCCAGGCCATTTGCTCTTGTTCTATCACCTGATACTAGGGAGAAGAGACCAATCCCCACCTCACTCTAACCTCCTTTCAGGGAGTTGTAGAGAGCAGTGAGGTCTCTCCTCAGCGTCTTGTTCTGCAGACTAAACAGCCTCAGCTCCCTCAGCTGCTCCTCACCAGACCTGTCCTCCAGACCCTTCACCAGCTTCATTGCCCTCCTCTAGATAAGCTCCCCCACATCAGTCTCCCTCCTGTGAGTACCTAAAATTGTGCACAGCCTCACCGATGCCAAGTACAAGGTCATGATCACTTCTCTGGTCAGAATATTCACGATCCAGGTCAGGATGCTGGCAGCCTTCTTGGCCACCTGAGCACATGCTGGCTTATCTTCAGTAGCTTATCACTCAACACCCCAAGGTCTTTCTCTGCTGGGCATCTTTCCAGCCGCTCTGCTCCAGGCCTGGTTCATTCTTGGGGTTGTTGTGACCTAAGCTGAGCACCTGGCACTTGACCTTTTTGAATCTCACACAGTTGGCCTCAGCCCATAGATCCAGCCTCTCTCTGCAAAGCCTTCCTACCTTTGAGCAAATCAACACTCCCACCAATTTGGTATCATCTGCAAGCTTACTGATGGTGCAATAAGTAACTGAAGTAACTAGGATTAGACTACACATCTGAGCAGTTGATGGAGAAGAACCCAGGAAAAATAACTTTGCCAGGCATTCACCATCAGCACACTACCAGCCTTGAAAGCAGTGAAGCAGCAGTGGAAAGCCTCACAGCCAGCAAAACAAATGAAGATCAGCATATTGATGAAACAGTTAATACATATTCTTTCCCCATATTCCATATGGAGATGGAGAGCTGCTCTGTGAACCTGCAAAGAAAACAGACTGCTCTATCTGAAAGAAAAGATACCTGACATTGCTAGTGAAATTTGTTGTAGTTGTTTCTAGCTGACTGTGATGTAAGAAAACAACCTTTCTTTGAGTTTTACTACAGCTGAAGTAACTGATGTGGAGACATAGGCTTCATTTTGCTTTGATGAGCAGGATGCATACAGCATTCTCTCTCTTTCCTCACTCTCCATATTACAAGACAATGTAAATTCAGTCACACATCTGATTACTATGGCTGGAAAATTGCAGTCATGGGCTTGTGAGAACATAAAATGAAACTGGGAGAAATACAGACAGAAATGGCAGACAGAGTGTGACAGAGACACCACTTCTCAGGAATGAAATTATGAGAAAGAAGCTGTCCTCCCTTGCAGTCCTCTATGGCAAGGTATTGAAACACTTGGTTGTGGACAATGTTTATAGAATCACAGAACCATTTCAGTCAGAAATGACCTTTGAGATCATGCAGTCCAACCATTATCTAACTCTACCAAGTCTGCTGCTAAATCTAACCTAAAGCTCCCCTGGTGCAACCTGAGGCCAATTCCTCTCTTCCTATCACTTGTTAATAAGAAGAAGAGACCAACACCCCGCTGGCTCCAAACTGCTTTCAGAGGGTTGTAGAGAACAGTGAGGTCTCCCCTCAACCTCTTTTATTCCAGGCTGAACACCCCCAGTTCCCTCAGCTGCTCCTCACCAGACCTGCTCTCCAGGCCCATCACCAGCTTTATTGCTCTTTTCTGTACCTGCTCTGGCATCTCAATGTCCATTAGCTGGACCAATTAGGAACATTTGCAATGAACCATCTAAAGAGATGAGTTCCTGTTAACCAGTTTAACTGCTGTATCTAAATCACAAGTGCCACCCATCAACAACTGGCAGCCTGATGGAGTCAGTGTGATGAAGCAGCCATATTACATTCTCAGATTAAACAGAACATGTTGATTCAAAGTGCAGGGTCACTCACTGCACAGTCATTAACCTAGGAGGTTATCAGTAGTGATTTTTCTCGGCAACCTATCCTGCAGAGTTGTAAGCTGCCCCACATAACTACACCAAAGCATCCATGATGTGCTGTCAAACAGGCTAAACACCAAAACAATCAAATCATAAAGTTATTTTCCCACAGCAGGGGACAAAGTGATCCCATAGGTTTTATTTTCCTGAGGAGTTAAGTTTAAAAGAACATCAGCAGCACAGGATGAGAAAATGAACTATGGAAAAAAAAAATGGAGAGGATTGCAAAAGAAGTTCTTCCATGAACTGGAAGACAAAACAAGACTCACCAACTGGAAACAAAGAGAAGAAAGAACTGTAAACAGCTCAACCTTACCGTTTACTCTTCAGTAGTTACTCTGCACAGCCATCTGGAAGTTCCTCTGTGGTAATTCCTTTTTAACAGTTCCATAATCACATCTTAATTTGGTGTTTCTTAGAAGGATTAAAAGAAATGCTTTGCTTCTGCCAGCCCCATCTGTGCAGACGCAGACCAGGCACGGGCAAGGCACAGGCAAAGGCTGGGGATGACCAGGCCACCTGCCAAAGCCACTGCTGTCCGAGAGGAATTCTCCTGAGAGTCTGCTTGATGCACCTGCAATCTCTTGCTAGGCTCTTTCCAAATCAGCCACGTTTGATCAGCCCTCCAGATCAGAAAATCCCAAGGCCTTAGGCAGGACGAGTCTTTTCCATTATTCTGAAGGTGCTCGTCCTCAAGACAAAGTTCAGGATGTGCTGATGGAGATTTCCAGTCAGCTTTCTCCAAGAGCTATAGCTTTACCAGTAGAAAGTTTTCCTAATGATTAGCTTGATGGTTCTTTTTTTCTCCTGATCTGCACTTTGAGTCCCATTACTTTTCCTTGTATCCACTATGAACACAGAGAGCAGATTTATTGCCTGCCTCACTGCAGCAGCTTTTTATTTATTCGGAGAGATGTCCTCCATCATGTTCTCTGCTTTAGACTGAATAATCCAGTTTCTGCTCTCCTCCAAACTAGATGAACCCTTTCTTCACTGTAAAAAGGAAAGAAAACAAAAAAGTCTTGAAGTGTTTTGCATCTCAGTTGAATTTAAATAACAAACCCAAATCCCACAAATTGGCATGAAAGGCCATTTTCAAACTGAAAGTTCAGATGTTTCAGATAAAAAAAAACCCACCCTAAAATTCAATGTCTCAGATAAAATTTCAGATATTTTAATACATAAAAACTAAAAGGATGCACTCACAAAAAAAAAGAAATCAATCAGGAGTTGATAGATCTATAGCATTTTTCACAAAGATGGTGCTATGAAAGCTTCTCTCAGCTTTGTCATTTGAAGCAAGCTGAACTAACTTAAAACAATATTAAGGGCTTTGAGTGCGAGTATAGAATAGAATTGTTTTGGTTGGAGAACCAAGATCATCGAGGTGGCTGTCAGCCTAACATCACAATGGTCACTAAACCATATCCCAGAGTGCCCTGTCCACATATTTCTTGAACACCTCAGTTGGAATTAGAGAAAAAAACACCACCAAGAAGGAGCATCTTCATCACTTTTCACCTCCACTGCCATCAAGAGCAACTAGGGCTGTGTCATAGCAGCATTGGATGCTTGGCTTTCAGGTAAGCCATGGACAGAAGCAAGGCTTCAGCAGTCGGAGAAGCAGCCAGTCCAACCCTTCTGCACTAAGCATGGACAGCCCCAACTAGATCAGGTTGATCACAGCCCCATCAAACCTGACCTTGAATGTTTCCAGGGATGAGGCTGCCACCACTGGGCACCCTGGGTAGCCTGTTCCAGTGTTTCGCCACCCTCACAGTGAAGAACTTCTTCCTAATGCTCCATCTGAACCTACCCTGCTCTACTTTCAAACCACTGTCTCTTGTACTGTTGCTACACACTCTTGCAAACAGTCCTTCCCCAGCTTTCTTGTAGCCTCCCTTCAGGTAGTGGAAGTCAGAGAATCATAGAATTGTCTTGGAACAAACCTTTAAGATCACCAGGTCCAACCATCAACCTAGAACTCCCACAGCCATTAAACCATGTCCTCAAGTACCATGTCCATATGCCTCTTGAACACCTCCAGGCATGGTGACTCCACCATCTCCCTGGGCAGCCTGTTCCAGTGTCTGACCCCTGTGGCACAGCAGGAGAACACCAGTGTATTTCCAAAGGAAAGCAGGACAGTGCAGGTGTTACACAACTCTGCCCTCTAATTCCTTATCTAGACTGCAGCTACACTGTCTGAAGTAGTTGGATCTTAAGGGACTTTACTTCCATTGTTTTAAGGTCCCAATGCACACAATCTTGCACTTCATAACTGGCAACTGCATACCTCAGATGTCCATTAGAAATGTCATGCAGATCTTTTTTTGTGCCAGGCTTTCCCTCATTTATCTGGTACTAACTTTGCTGCTTTCATAATTGGTTCCTAATCACTGTAATTAAATGTATTGACTGCTTCAGACCAAGGGCGTGCAGGGCTTGGGAATGGTTTTCAACTTCTCCCTATCTCTCAACTCTGTAAACAGAATTTCCTCAGAAACATGCTTACCCTTTTAATTACTTGCATTACGAGTCATGTGTGGCCTAGAGATAGATGTTAGCTGACTCTAACAGCAGATGTGCCAGTATAGGTTGGGCACCAACCTGTTGGAGAGCAGTGCAGAGGAGAGGGATCTCGGGGTCTTGGTGGGCAGAAGGGTCCTCATGAGCCAGCAATGTGCCCTTCTGGCCAAGAAGGACAGTGGTATACTGTATATACTGGGGTGTATTGGAAGGGGTGGGGTAAGTCAAGAGAGGTTCTCCTACCCCTCTACTCTGCCATGGTGAGGCCACATCTGGAATATTCCGTCCAGTTTTGGGACCTCAGGGAACTGCTTGAAAGATTCCAGCGCATAGCCACAAAAATGGTGAAGGGAGTGGAACATCTCCCTGCTGAGGAAAGGCTGAGGGAGCTGGGGCTCTTTAGCCTGGACAAAAGAAGCCTGAGGGGTGACCACATCTATAAAGATTGGAAAGGTGAGTGTCAGGAGGATGGAGTCAGGCTCTGCTCAGAGATGTCCACTGGCAGGGACCAGGGTCAATGGATGCAAGCTGGAGCAGAGGATGTGCCATGGGAACATAAGGAAAAACTTCTTCACTGTGAAGGTGACAAAACTATGGAACAGGCTGTCCAGAGAGGTTGTGAAGACATTCAAAACTCAACTGGATGCATTCATGTGTGAGCTACTCTAGGTGATCCTGCTCTGGGCATAGGGGTTGGACTGGATGATCTTTTGAGGTCACTTCCAATTTCTAACATTCTGTGTGCTTTGGGCATCTATATTCGTGGGATGTCACAGTCAAGTAGGACATGCTTGAGAAGCTGTGTGGAAGGAGCTAGCCTGCAGCTCAGCACAGATACCTGGGCTACTATAGATTGATCAGAGGCTGCAGAACGCTCCCAGGGATTTGGAAGTTCTGTGAGGATCAGCTTAGGCTCAGCCATAGTTGGTCACAGGTAGGCAGGAGGACTAGGTGTGTACACAAAGTCTCTTCTCTTCTTCCTTATACCTTCTCAGAAAGTTCACATGGACAGTTTTCCATATACATCACTATAAGCATTGCCTCCCTACACCTTCATAGACTCAGAGAAGTGTTTTGGTTGGAAAAGATCTTTAAGATTGAGTTCAACCATTACGTAACTTTACCAAGGCTGGAGCTAAACCCTGTCCCTCAGCACAACATCTCTGCCTCTGAAACACCTCCAAGGACTGGGATTCAACCACCTCCCTGGGGAAGCTGCTCCAGTGTTTAATAACTTTTTCACTGCAGAAATTTCTTCTAATTTACAACCTAAACCACCCCTGGTTTGTGGCCATTTCCTCTCATTCTATCACTTCGTACTAGAGAAAGAGGCTGATCCACATCTTTCTACAGCTTCCTCCAAGCCAAAGTCCTATCCCACCTGGGGACACATCCAGAGCCTCACTGCCACCTGCATCATGGCTGTACCTCGGCTTTGCTTTCCCATCTGTCTGCCAGCATGCTCCCAAAACACAGATCATGGCAGGTGGGCTGCCTTAGCATGGCAGAGTTGAGCCATGGCATTGAATAGCATGTGGCCAGCACAGACTCCAGTTCCTAACTGGTCCTTATCCAGATCAGCAGGATGAGTGAGGTGACTCTGCCCCTTTACTCGGCTCTTGTGAGACCCCTACTTGGAGTACTGCATCCATTTCTAATGCCCCCAGCACAAGCAGGATGTGGAATTTTGGAGTGGGTTCAGAGGAGGCCACAAAGATGATCAGAGAGCTGAAGAACCTCTCCTATAGGCACAGGCTGAAGTAGTTGGGACTGTTCAGCCTAGAGAAGACTCTCAGGAGACCTTACAGCAGCCTTCCAGTACCTGACTACTACCTAGTAGGCAGTACCTAGCCTACTAGAAAGCTGAAGAGGGACTTTTTGCAAGGACTTGTAGTGACAGGGCAAAGGACAATGGCTTTAAGCTGGAAAAAGTGAGATTTAGACTGGAGATTAGGAAGAAATTATTTACAGAGAGGGTGGTGAGACACTGGAACAGGTTGTCCAGGCATGCTGTGGATGCCCCCTCTCTGGGGGCGATTAAGATCAGGTTGGACAGGGTCTTAAGCAATCTGATCTAGTGGGAGGTGTCCTTGCCCATGACAGGAGGTTGGAACTGAATGATCTTGAAGGTCCCTCCCAACCCAAACCATTTTGTGTTTCTGTGATTACCAATACATGGTGACAGGACATGTTAGTACTTTGATTGGGAAGAATTACAGAAGAGGAAAGGGAATATCCAAAGATAGGAAGTAGGGAGAAGAAAAACCTTTCACTTGAATATGGGAAGTCCAAAGCAGAAAGAATGTATTTCAGTGCTCGTATATCCCAGTTTAAAGCTAACATATCCTCCCTGAAATAGCTGCAGCTTAATGCTGAGCTATATTGTTTCATATTCTTTGACAAAACAGAATCCAGGTATTTATGTATGGCTGTAAAACTGTATTATTTTTTAAAGTTATTTCACTGAAGGGGTTGACCTTTTATGTCTCATGAGTACATTTCTTATACAGCAATAGAAAAATCAACTGCAAACTCTTTTAACATACCTGCTTATTTTAATATGACAAGTGGAATGATTAAATAGAGACAGCTGTGTAGTATTTAAGGATGCAGAGATAAAGAAACAGTCCATAAAAAAAGAAAGAGATGAAGAAGATCTGAAGCCACTACTTACTACTTAAATTCCTCTTTTATTTGTTTGCACTTAAATTTTATTTTCTTGGGTTTAATTTTACATTATCTGATTTGTAGCTACAACTGCAGCATCTTTACTTGTAAAAGGTCTTTCAAATTAAGACCATTTTTGGTCCTTTTAGACTTTCCCTTAACTGTGCAGCTGAACCAAGAAGCAGCCACAATTCTTGCGGTCCAAATGGCTCAGATGCCAAAGCTCTTTGCAGATTTAACATCTGGTTTTGCAGTGTAGAGAAAAAAAATATCCTAGTAATTCTCAGCAAGCAGAAAATCAACTGCTATAGTTTTTCAAAAGGGATTTCTACAGCTCTGTCATGTGTCCCAGGATGTACAAAGGAAAGGCAATCAAATTCAGCCATTGATTTGGCTTCCAGAGATGAAAGCTTGATACACACCCTCTGCAATCCAAAGTGCCAAATAATGGGGAGCCTTAAGTTGATTGAGAACCTTGAACACAAAACTTAGTGTCTCAAGTGCCTGAACCACTTTTGGCTCAAATATTTGATAACATAGAATCATAGAGGGGACCTAAAAGATCATCCAGTTCCAACCTCATGCCAATCTTTCTCTAGCCCAGGTAGCTTAAGGCCCTTGAACACTGCTGGGTGGGGTGGATCTATGCCCTCCTTGGACAACCTGTTCCAGTGTCTCACCACCTTCACTGGAAAGAATTTCTTCCTAATCTCCAGTCTAAATCTCCCCTCTTCCAGATCACAGCCATTGTCCCTCATCCTGTCACCACAAGCCCTTGCAAAAAGTCCCTCTCCAGCATTCTTGTAGGCCCCCTCAAGCACTGAATGGCTGCTCTGAGGTGTCCCTGGAGCCTTCTTTTCAGGCTGAACAACTCCCTCAGCCTGTCCCCATAGGGGAGGCTTTCCAGTCCTGTGATCATCTTTGTGGCCTTCTCTGAACCCACCCCAGCAGTTCCATGTCCTTCTTATGCTGGAGGCACAACAACTGGATGCAGTACTCCTCTGAGTACTCCACTGATAAGAGAAGATTCTCCAGCCCTCTGATCATCTTTGTGGCCTCCTCTGGACCCTCTCAAACAGTTAAATGTCTTAATTGTGTTGAGGGCATTTAAGAGTTACTGCCACATTTAAAATCACTGAAGGGTTTGGGTTGGCAAGGACCTTCAATATCATTTAGTTCCAACCGTCCTACCATGTGCAGGCACACCTCCTACTAGACTAGATTGCTCAAGGCCCCATCCAACCAGGATAGCTGCCATCAATGTGTCTGCTCTCCTATTTCTAGGAAACTGTCTCAGAAGGCCTAAGCAGACTGAGAAGTTCACCCATGTTATAGTCCAGCCAGTATCTGCACCTCTCTGAACACAAGAGCCTAACCACAGACCTCCTGGCACTATGGATGCCTGCTTGTACCATAGCAGCACTGGGTACTTAGGCTTCAGAGGATCAGTGTGACAAGCAGGACTAGGGAAG
The DNA here is from genome assembly GCA_013400475.1 of Tricholaema leucomelas. Classification (NCBI taxonomy): domain Eukaryota; kingdom Metazoa; phylum Chordata; class Aves; order Piciformes; family Lybiidae; genus Tricholaema lacrymosa; species Tricholaema leucomelas. Next base: position 124,725 of record WAAF01014677.1, read on the forward strand.
GGATTGTCCCTATCTTCAGCACTAGGGAGGCCATGCCATGTGATCCAAGTTCAGTTTTGGGCCTCACACTACAAGAAAGACGTTGAGGTGCTGGAGTGTGTCCAGAGATGGGCAACAAAGCTGGTGAAGGGTCTGGAGAAAGGTCTGGTGAGGAGCAGCTGAGGGAAGTGGGGCTGTTTAGTCTGGAGGAGTCAGAGGGGAGACCTCATTGCTCTCCTCAACTCCCTGAAAGGAGGTTGGAGTGAGCTGGGGGTTGGTCTCTTATCCCTAGTAAAAAGTTACAGGGCAAGACAAAAGATCTCAAGTGGCACCAAGTTAAGGTTGGTTATTAGGACAAATTTCTTTTCTGCAAGAGTGGTCAGGTATTGGAACAGGCTGCCCAGGGAGGTGTTTCATAGAGACAGAGGTGTGGCCCCGGGTGTGCTGGTGGACAGTAGGCTGGTCATTAGCCAACAACATGGTCTTGCAGTTAAGAAGGCCAGTGACATCTTGGGGTGTGCTCCCTGTTCAAGGCAAGGTTGGATGTGGCACTTGGTGCCATGGTCTAGCCTTGAGCTCTGTGGTAAAGGGTTGGACTTGACGATCTGTGAGGTCTCTTCCAACCTTGGTGATACTGTGATACTGTGTGATACTGTGAAAAGAGTGTTGCCAGAAGGTCAAGGGATATTCTCCTCTCTTCTATTCTGCCCTAGTGAGCTCTGCTGTGTCCTGTTCCAGGAGGACAAGAGACCCCAGCAAGGATAGATGACGTGGGGACTGAAACAACTACCTTATATGGAAACACTGAGACACCTGGGGCTCTTTAGCCTGGAGAAGGGGAGGCTGAGGGGGGATTTTGTTATACAGGTTCTTCACTTTGAGGGTGGCAGAGCACTGGACCAGGCTGCCTAGAGAGGTTGTGGAGCCTCTGTCCCTGAAGACATTCAAAATCTGTCTGGATATGTTCTGTGCAACATGCTCTGGCATGGGAATTGGACTAGATGATCTTTAGAGGATCCTTCCAACCCCCACTGTTCTGTGATTCTGTGTGAGGGACATGGTTTAACAGCAGACATGCATGGCAAAGTTCTTTGGACTTGGTGATCACAAAAGTCTTCCCCAACTAAAACAGTTCTGTGCTGCTGTTGCACCTGTGGATGGCAGCATGCACATGGGTGCAGGGAAAGAGACACTGAACCAGCACAAGCCAAATCTGAAGCACAGTTGTGAGCACAAGTGTCTGAGCTCTTGGCTGTGAGCAGATCCACATGCACAGAGGACACTTTGTAATCCACAGTAAAAGTCAGCAGTTAGGTAAAATCATTTCAACACAGATTCTCAGGTTTCTAATCTTTCACTGAAGCTTACTGTGGATGCTCAGGGTCAGACTTACAGTCACTGCACGCAGCAGCTGCTGTGGCTAGTCCGAGAGCAGCATGGGGCAAGGTTTGTGGTTGTGCACATGACCAGAGTGCCAATGTGGTTGGAGCTCTCACACCAGAGCCAAAAGGGATCGTGCCAGCAGCTTTCCGTATCTGAACAGCTGCTCTACCAAATACCTCCTGGGACCTATTAGCTCCCAGGGGAGCTGCAAAGCTGAAGCAAGCTCTACCCTTTAATAGATCTGGTTTAGGGAAAAAGAACTGGAAATCCTCCCAGCCTTTTCCTGAAGCAACACTCATTTGGGAAGGGGAGTGTCACTGAAGGCTGTGGAAGTGGTCAGCCAAATCTCAGCCTGAGACTGCATCTCCCCATGACCTGCACTGCTGTGATGCCAGAACAGACCTGCAAGTTCAGCCTACCTGAACAGACAAAATAAGGGATGGAATGTGTCTCACCTGCCCCAGTAAGCTAAAGAGAAGTCAGGACTAATGCATGTGACTAAGAAGGTCTCCTGTAGTCATGGGACACTTCAGCAGCCATCTGCCTTGGGCCTGTCCCACACACAGAGTGGGAGGGATTGAAAAGGACTTCTGAAGATCAAGTCCAACTCCCCTGCCAGAGCAGGATCATCTGAAGCATATCATGAAGGAACGTGTCAGACATGCCTTGGAAGTCTCACAAACACTCTGAGTAGCCTGTTCTAGTTCTTTGCTGCCCTCAGAGTAAAGAAGTTCCTTCTAATGTTTAGATGGAACTTCCTAAAGTCAAGTTTATGTCCTGTCATGGGAATAATGGAGAAGAGTCTGGCCCCATCTCCCTGTCACCCAGCCCTCAGACCCCTAGACTCACACACATTTGTTTTTCTTGTTCCAGAAATAATCCTAGCAAGACACCGAGTGCCATCAGATGTATTCCAACCCCCTCTTCAAAACCAAACAAAAGCTCTGCTTTTAAATAGTGTTCCTAGTGTAGACTGATGAAACACATCCCACCCCCACCACACCACCTCCTGACATCCATCCATTGGCTCAACAAAGCAGGTAGTCACACACACTCCACATGAATGCACTCGTGGCCAGGTTGCCTTGGAAACCTTCCCTGCTACCTAATATTGTTATAATTGTCAAGAAAGGAGAGGCTCTCTCCAGTGACTCACAGTGTGCTTCCATTTTGCATGCATGCAAGCTTCCCATCTGCAGGTTTCTGAAGGATTGCATTGCTTTCTCCCTGGAAATCTGAGAAATTTTCTCCCCAGAAAAATTAAACCTGTTGCTTAAATGTTTGGAATGCTGCTGCAATTCCATCTTCCCCCTGTCTGTTGAGACTTCTAACGCTCAGAAGGAGTCGTCCTGCAATCCTCTCAGGTGCATTTCATTCCATGCACAGCTCAGAGGCTAGATTTCAGCTCCCCCAGAAGTCATCCCAAGTGTCCCCACAGCCTTGCTCAGACTACACAATTCCACAAACACCATCTACCTTCCAGTGATGTGCCAAGCATAACCAGTACAAACCTCAACAGCTTTTACTACATGAACATTTCCAGCGTGTACTAAAACTGTAGACACAGTCTCAAAGAAACCTCTGGAGAAGCCCCTTAGATGCTTAGCTAAAGGAGGTCTATATAAAAGCTATGGATGGGTCCACATTGCATGCACTTACCAGAAAGAGGTAGATGAACTCTTGATGCTGTGGTACATGTAGATTCTAAATCCTCTGTTTCTTTGGAGAGCAGCAGCCTGCAGCTACTTTTTCAGCCCTAGTCCCAGCTTGTAACAGACAGAAACAGCAAGTTCTGGTTGTCCAATGAGCAGTTTTGCCTAGCAAAAAGGCAGGCAAAAGTCAGATGAGTTGAAGCAGTACAAGGGAGACAAGTTTGGAGGTGGCATTTGAAAAAAACACAACCTGAAAGCAATAATCCCTGAAACGAGCAACCTGGAAACACCTGGTGCTGATTGAGCAACCTAAAGGAGCAACCTTGCAAACGAGCAACAGGAAACACCTGGTGGTGGTTGAGCAGAGTGCCTTAAATCAAGCTGAAATGAAATTGTGCTTGGAAAAGAAAACAAAAAATGAACCATTTCCAGTTATTCGAAAGTGAATGCTGTGCCTCTCCACAATAACTGCCATACCACAATGTCATTTGGCAACTTGGAAGCCCTGCAGCTCCTTAAGAAGCTCCTCCAAAAGCAGATTTGCCATCCCCAAGCAAGTCCTGGGGTGGACATAAGCTCCTTTTTGCAGCTGCAGCTTGGCTAGTTGATGAAGTGCCCCAAAACACCCTTTCCTGGGGCTGCCTCAGCTGGGCACCAAGCCAGAGCTGTGAAGTTCCTTACCATGCCCTCCTGCTTTGGAGGAAACACTGAATCCAACCTCAGCTGGCACCAAGCTGCATAAGAGACAGATTTTTGATGAAGCTAAAGCAATGTAGGCCTCTGACACAGGACTTTAGTTTGCCAAGTTAAAACTATTATGTTGGTGATTAAGACTTTCTTTCCTGTACCTCATACAACAGTTCCCTACTTTTGTTTACAGCCTCAAAAAACCCTCTTGAAACTGAGCTGATGTTTTCAAGATGTAAAACATAGATTTGCATTTTAGAAGAGGAAAAAAATTCCCAAAAAATAATTTTTACTTTTTTTTTTTTTTTTTTTTAATTGTATCTGCACTGATTTTCTTTTGGAGGATGTGCTGGAAAAGACCTCCAAGATCAGCAGATCATCAGATCCAGCCTTTAACCCAACACCGCCATGGCAATTAAACCATGTCCCAAAGTGCCATATCTACACGTTTCTTCAGCACCTCCAGGGATGGTGACTCCACTGCCTCCCTGGGCAGCCTGTTCCAATACCTGACCACTCTTGCAGCAAAGAAATGTTCACTAATCTCCAACCTAAACCTCCCCTGGCACATTTTTAGGCCATTTCTGCGTGTTCAGTTGCCTGCTACTAGGGAGAAGGGACCAACCCCCACTTCACTGCAACCTCCTTTCAGGGATTTGAAGAAAGCAATGAGGTCTGCCCTCAGCCTCTTCTTCTCCAAACTAAACAACCCTAGTTCCCTGTGAGAGTCTAAATCCTCTCTCTTGTTCATCAACAAAGATAAAGATTGCCTTTGTTAGCTTCAGACTCGGTGCTTGGCCTGAAGCTCAGGGATGCAAATCAACCGACAACGCCTTGGAAACTCCTGGACCTCAGCCTGGCTGGAATGCTCAGGATGCCTACATGTTATGTCAGCTACCCCGAAGAGAAAAGGCTGATGTGTATTCAGAGTATGGACAGGTACAGGCAGGGAGAGGGCCCCCGCCCTCTCCCCGGTGGCGTTGACCCCTGCGAATGCCTGAGGATACACAGGAAGATTTCCTGGGCAGCTGCAGTCGGACACCGGGCAGAAAACTGTACAAAAGGCAGGAGAAATGCCTGCCAAAGGGTGGCACTCCCACCAGACCACCAAGTGCACTTCTACCAGACTACCAAAGGCGGACCTCCACCAGACCACCAAGTGCACCTCCACCAGACTACCAGAGCTGCACCACCGCCAGAAGAACCCCTGACGAACTCCGACGAAAGATCATTCCTGGGCCACGCACACGCCTCTCTCTCTCCCCCCCATCTGCGACTGAGGGTAATATGATCCCAGCTCTTTTCCTTCCCTGCTTCTTCTCTTTATCCCTCTCTCTCCCCCTTCTCTCTCTCTCCCCCCCTCTGTTTTGTCCAGTTTATCCTTTAATAAATAGTTTCGTGGTGCTATCTGGTCTCCTTTGCACCTTAACTTCACAACACGGAAATCCATAAGAACAGATCTTGCTCCTCTGGACAGAGATATTGTTACTCTCTTTCTCTGGATCTTGACATTCCCTCAGCTGCTCCTCACCAGATCTGTTCTCCAGACCCTTCACCAGCTTAGTTGCCCCTATCTGGAATTGCTGCAGCACCTCAGTGTCCTTCTTGGAGTGAGATGTCCCAAAAATAAACACATCGCTCAAGGTGTGACTTCATGGGTGCTGAGTACAGAAGGGACAATCACTTCCCTGATCCTGCTGGTCACACTATTGCTGATCCAGGCCAGGATGCTGTCGGCCTTCTTGGCCACCTGGGCACACACACTGGCTCATCTTCAGCTGCATGTCAATCAATACCCTTTTTCTACTTGACAGCTACTGGTATCTTGTACCAGATACTTATATATGTAGGCATGTGTTTGCAGGGTTTGATACTAGAACGAGAGGGTTCTTTCCACATGGAAGATTTCCAGATTTGCTCTTTCTGAGTTTTACAAAATCCCTTGGAAATCTCATGTGCCATGGAAAACCAGATGGGTTTACAGTGATCTCAGACACTCTTTTGAAGTACTTGTGGTCTGGCCTCATAAAACCTGAAGGAAGTTATGAGAGTTTGGGCCTGCTTTCTCCTGCTACAAATGTCAATGCTTTAGTTATCAGAGAATTTATTTTCTTCTGCTAAGGCTGTGCTCGGAGCTCCTGCGCTTTTGTTTAGGGGCATGGGAATGTTCTTCCTTCAACCCTCACTTCGTGCTCATGCTCTTTCCTGTTCTGATCAGAGCAAAATGCTGGGCTGATGATACACAGCAGAGGGAAAACAACATTCTGATGGAGCAGCTGTTTCCTTAAACGATATTGTTTTAGGAAACAGGCCAGGTTAGATGGAAGAGAAACCATCTGACACAGAAGAAAATACTGAGTGTATCAATACTGTGTTTTGGGGGGCCTCAGCTTCTTACTTCATTCTCAATTTCATGTGACAGCCCATCATTTTGAGTCCTGCCTCTCATAATATATACAGTAGGTCTTGATTTACTGCTCCCCTTCACAGGATCACAGGATCACAGGATGTTAGGGGTTGGGAGGGACCTCCATAGATCATCGAGTCACACAGGAACACATCCAGATAGGGCTGGAAAGGCTCCAGAGAAGGCGACTCCATAGCCTCTCTGGCCAGCCTGTGCCAGGGCTCTGAGACCCTTAAATGAAAGAAGTTCTTCCTCATGTTGAGGTGGAACTTCCTATACTGCACTTTCCATCCATTGCCTCTTGTCCTATCACAGGGTGCAAGTGAGCAGAGGCTGTCCCTGTCCCTTCCTTTCTGACCCCCAGTCCTCACATGCAGTCACCTATCCATCTCCTGATCCCACAGGGCAGGGACTCAGTCAGCACACCACAACCCCATCTCTTGCTTGGCTGAAGGTCATCAGGGCAGCAGAGCCAACATTACTGACCACATTACAACCGACTGACCACCTCAGTGGAAGTGACCTCTGGAAGACATCTGGTCCAATCCCCGGATTAAGGTAGGATCACCTAAAGAAGGTCACGCAAGAACATGTCCAGGCATGTTTTGAATGTCTCCAGAGGCAGAAACCCCACCACCTTCTCTGGGCAGTCTGTTTCAGTGCTTCACCATCTTTAAATTGAAGAAGCTCCTCCCCAGGTTTAGATGGAACTTCTTATGTTTAAGTTTGTGAACTACTCCTTGCCCTGTCGCTGGGCACCACTGCAAAAAGCCTGGTCCCATCCTCCTGACACCCACCCTCTAAAGATTCATAAACATTGATGAGATCCTCCCTCAGTCTTCTCTTTTCCAGACTACAAAATCCCAAATTCTCTCAGTCTTTCCTCGTGAAAGAGATGCTCCAGTCCCCTCATCACCTTTGTAGCCCTTTTCTGTACCCTCTCCAGCAAGTCCCTGTCTCTCTTGAATGGCAGAGTCCAGAACTGGACACAGTACTCCAGACAAGGCCTCACCAGAGCAGAGTAAAGAGGGAGGAGAACCTCTCTCCACCTGCTTGCCACGCTCTTCTTGATGCATCCTAGAATACCACTGGCCTTCTTGGCCACAGGGGCCAAGTGTGGCTGTTCCACACTATCTGGCTTCCATCTGAAGTAGTATTCAGCAAACAAAGCCAGTCAGAGAACTGTAGCATAGTTTTGTTTGAAAAAGCTCCCTAAGATCATCAAGTCCACATTTCCAGTCAGATGGCATATAGCAGTCATGGAATCATAAAATGGTTTGAATTGGAAGAGCCCTTAAAGATCTTCTAATTCCAACCCCCCAGCCATGGGCAGAGACACCTTCCACTAGACTGGGTTTCTCAAGGCCTTGTCCATCATGGCCTTGAATGCCTCTAAGGAAGCAAGGCTCCTGCCCCAGCCTATCATAAATAGCTGGAGAAATGTGCTATTACACCCACAAATTCCATAACACAGACTGCAACTGCAGGAATGCCAAGATGAGATGCACCCCAACTGCTATGAGGACAGGCTGAGAGAGTTGG
>WAAF01014679.1:0-23181 GCA_013400475.1 Tricholaema leucomelas
TGAAGAGAAGACTTAGATATTTAGAAACATTGATTAGATCTCCTCTAAGGGCCGAGGGGCAGGAGTGAGGGGACAAACTCTGCTCAGTTGCACCCTGGGATAGGACAAGGGGCAATGGGTATGAACTACAGCACAGGAAGTTGCACCTCAACATAAGGGGGGACTTCTTCACTATAAGAGTCCCAGAGCCCTGGCACAGGCTGCCCAGAGAGGTTGTGGAGTCTCCCTCTCTGGAACCTTTCCAGCCCTGCCTGGATGTGTTCCTGTGAAACCTGTGCTGGATTCTCAGGTCCTGCTCTGGCAGGGGGGTTGGATGCAAAGATCTCTGGAGGTCCCTTCCAACCCCTAACATTCTGCCATGCAGAGAGACTTAAGCTGGGGAGTTGGGCAGGGAGAAATCGAATGAAGTTCAGTAGGGCCAAGTGTAGAGTTGTGCACCTGGGAAAGAACCAGCCCATGTGTCAGTGTAGTCATTAAGGTTGGAAAAGACTTCTAAAATCATCAAATGCAACCATCATAGGTGTTCAAGAAAAGCCTGGATGAGGCACTTAGTGCTATGGTGTAGTTGATTGGACAGGGCTGGGTGCTAGGTTGGACTGGATGAGCTTGGAGGTCTCTTCCAACCTGCTTGATTCTATGATCAGTTGAATGCCACCGTAGCCACTAAACCATGTCCCAGAGTGCCATGTCTGCATGTTTTTTGATGGTGACCCCTGCCTGGGCAGTCTGGTTCAGTGTCTGACCACTCTTTCAGTAGAGACTTTTTCCTGATAACCAACCTTAACCTCTCGTGGCACAACCTGGGCTCTTTTCCTCTTGCCCTAGTGCTAGCTACCTGGGAGACAAGAGCAACATCCATCTCTCTACAGGGCAAGTGTAGAGTCTTGAACCTGGGAAAGAACAATTCCATTAGTTGGTGACTGACCTGCTGGAGAGTAGTGAAAGGGAGAAGGACTTGGGAGTCCTGGTGGATGGAAGGATGACCANGTGAGTGCCAGGAGGCTGGAGCCAGGCTCTGCTCAGTGATGCCCAGTGACAGGACAAGGGGCAGTGGTGGAGGCTGAGGCATAGGAGGTTCCATGTGAACCTGAGGAAGAATTTTTTCCCTTTGAGCGTGACAGAGTCTTGGAACAGGCTGTCCAGGGGGGTTGTGAAGTCTCCCTCTCTGGAGATACTCAAGAACCTTCTGGATGTGTTCCTGTATGATCTGCTCTGGATGATCCTGCTCTGGCAGGGGAGCTGGACCAGATGAGCTTTCGAGGTCCCTTCCAGGCCCTGGCATTCTATGGTTCTGTGATCCTGTGATACCTGCTTGTGTCCGAATAGTGACTTGGTTAATTGCTCAGTTAATTGTTTTCTTTTTATGTCAACTCAGGACAAAACAAACTTGGAAACTTGAACTTTAGTTTCTTAATAATACATGTCCACAATTATCACAAAGCAATGGGAGCAGGAGTCAACATGCTTGAGCTGATATTTGTGTAGGACTTGACCTTGACTCTTGCTGCTCCCTTCCTTCCAGTTCAATACCTTAAAAAGAGAAGTAAACACAGGTAAAGAATTATTTGTTGTAGTGCATCCTGTTCCCCAGGATACCTCTCTTCAGATAATAACTTTGATTCCAGAGATATTAAGGAGGAGGAAAATGTTTACATTGCCATTTTATAGCAAGGCAAATGGAGTGCAAGTACATTATCTGTAATAGATGTATAATTACACAAGAGGAATAACTTAAAGGAAACATATTGAAGAGATAAACATGAATCAAGCTCTTGCCCTCTCTCACTCCACGATGGTACTTTACTGTTAGTTAATTCTTTCAGGAGTAAATACATTGCAGCCTTTTGCACTCTCTCTGCTCCTGATTTTGCAAGAGCACTGAAGAGCTCTTCCTTGCCAGGCTTGCATTTTGTAATCTCGCAGGTGAAAATGACACCTTGCACTTTTTACCTACCTTTAGCTTTCCCTGATGACAAAGCAGCCTACTGAATGTTGTACTGAAATCATGCAAATTGTGTGAGAAGCACCTTCCCTTCACAATACTTTTTATACTCATAGGAATTTCTGCTCTGGGAGATGCTTAGGCAGGGAATAGATGAATATTTAGCAATATGCTGAGATCAGGGATTTGGAGGCTCAGGTCTTCTGCTCAAAACTCTGTCCCTGTCTTGTTTTATAGCCCTGGGCAAGTTAATTTTTCCATGTCTCAATTAAGTCTATTGTAAATAGCATATATGTGTTTGGGCTTTATTTTCTATATCACAGGAGCCTGGGAAGATAATTAGAACTTGTGAAATATTTCAGGGTGTCCTGATGAAAGGCAGAATGAGTGCAGTATGTTTGCAGGCTGTCTTCCCTCTCACTCCTAATATCAGGTGATATATTCTCTGGAAGGTTTGATCACATCCTGACTGTCACACATAAAGATGCACTAAGTCAAATCACTAGAGCTACAGGCTGAGCACAGAGTGGCTGGACAGCAGCCAGGCAGAAAGGGACCTGAGGGTATTGGTAGGGAGTAGCTGAGCATGAGCCAGCAGTGTGCCCAGGTGGCCAAGAGAGCCAATGGTATCCTGGCCTGGACAAGGAATAGTGTGGTCAGTAGGACAAAGGAGGTTATTCTTCCCCTGTACTCAGCACTGGTCAGGCCACACCTTGAGTGCTGTGTCCAGTTCTGGGCTCCTCAATTCAAGATAGATGTTGAGGTACTGGAATGTGTCTGGAGAAGGGCAACAAAGCTGGAGCACAGCCCTGTGAGGAGAGGCTGAGGGAGCTGGGGGTGTGCAGCCTGCAGAAGAGGAGGCTCAGGGCAGACCTCATTGCTGTCTGCAGCTCCCTGCAGGGAGGCTGTAGCCAGGTGAGGTTGGTCTCTTCTGCCAGGCACCCAGCAACAGAAGAAGGGGACACAGTCTCAAGTTGTGCCAGGGGAGGTCTATGCTGGGTGTTAGGAGGAAGTTGTTGCCAGAGAGAGAGTGATTGGCATTGGAATGGGCTGCCCAGGGAGGTGGTGGAGTCACCGTCCCTGGAGCAAAGCCTGGCTGGGGCACTTAGTGCCATGGTCTGGTTGATTGGCCGGGGCTGGGTAATAGATTGGACAGGATGAGTTAGAATTAACTAGGTTGGAAGAGACCTTCAATGATTCCACAATTCTACTTACATTTTCTGTGTTCCAAAAGGTTCTTATGAACACTAAGTGGTGCAGAGCTCCTCTTTATAGGGGTACCAGACCTTTAATTAACCAGTAGAAATGACAACTGGTGGTCCCACCAGAGTCTGTGAAACAAAAAGAATCTTTCAGAACATATATATTGAAGTTTGTGTCTGCCAGAACTTTAGAGTGTGTATCTTAAGCTCTTCTGCTGCTGTTGTTCCTAGCCAAAGCACGGAGGTCAGGGTTAGAAATGAAGCTGCCTTCATTGTGTGGAGGATAAAAGTTTCACTTGAGACTGCTGGCAAAGGCAGCTGTTGCTATCTTTGGAGAGCTCTATTAAGGTTAGGAGCTGCTCGTGACCTTTTCAACAAGAGACACTGGCTGTGTTTGCTGGAGGACATGGCTGTCTTGCTCCTCCAGAATGAGTTTTGTACTTGCCTGGGCAGAAGCAAACTCTTGCAAGTGAGCCCTTGACCCATGTGTACGCTCCTGCTCCTCTCCTCCTTGGGTCATACACAGCCTTGCATATTGGAGCAGTGCCTGAACGAGGAGAGGGGCAGAGTCACGTTGCTTTAGCAAGGTGGGTGCCTGGGGATCTCTGTCGTCAGTGGATTCTGGGTCTTGCCTTTTCAGAAGGTGCTCTGTGGCAGGTGACAGATGCATCGAGGCAGGGCAGACACTGATCTTCACAGAGCTGGCAACTGCTCTTCTTAAGAAAGACAGTGTGATAGTAAATACACAAATGCTGGGAAGTGAGAGAAGTTTGGTTTGTACATTTGAGAGGTTGTGAAGAATGGATTCTGAGGGGAGATCATCCTTTTCATTTGTGACTGATTTATGCCTATGAGCCAAAGTTTAATGCATATCTTCTGGGCTTTGGGGGCATTTGTCATGGAGCCAGGTCCCCATTCTTTTTGACTTTGCCATAGGATGACAAGTTTGAGAGTGGTGAAGCACAGGAATACTCAGACATGTTGCTGGTTTTTCCTCTTGGGTAAACAAAGCATTTAACCTGACCTCTCTTAACCCCCCTTTCCCAAAATAGTTCCTCTTATCTTTAGCATGTATTTTATGCAAACACTGAGGATATTTCCTGTTTAGAAGGCACAGAGTGGTTCTTTCTGCCTTTTTCATCTGTAGTTGCTCAAGTGTAGACAGAGCTATGCAGCTCTTACAGTCCATGACATTAATACTGGAATGGAATTACAGAATGGCTGAGGTGAGACAGGACCCCTGGAGGTGGTCTAGTGATTAAAGATGCTGGGGTGAAGGTAGGATGCTGGTGGTCCTTTCCAACCATAGCAATTCCTAGTGATTAGATGTTGTGCTGAGGGATTTGGTTGAGTCAAGGACTTGTCAGTGTGAACCTAATGACTGGACTTGATGGTCTTGAAGGTCTTTTCCAATCTGAGAAATTCTCTGATTCTGTTCTTGTCCAACCTTCTGCTCAACACAGAAGCACCTCCTCAGAGGTGATTCTCAAAGGATTTTGAGTGTATCTGAAGATGGAGTCCCACAGCCTCTTTAGGCAAACTTGTAGCAGTGTTTGACCACATTCACCATAGAAAAGCTTTTCATGTTTGTGTTTAGATGGAATTTCTTGTATTTCAGTTCATGCCCTTTACTTCTTGTCTGGAGAGGAGTCTGGCTCCATTGTCTTTACTCCTTCTCCTCCTTGTATGTCAGATCACAGAATATTAGAGGCTGGAAGGGACCTCCAGAGATCGAGTCCAACCTCCCTGTCAAAAGCAGGATCACTCAGGGTAGTCCACACAGGAATGCATCCAGGTGGGTTTTGAAAGTCTCTAGGGATGGAGACTCCACAACCTCTCTGGGCAGCCTGCTCCAGGGCTCTGTCACCCTCACTGTAAGGTAGTTTCTCCTCGTGTTGAGGTGAAACCTTCTGTGTTCCAGTTGGTAGCTGTTGCTGCTTATTGCTATGCACCACAGAAATGAGATTGGCTCCAGCCACTTCACCCCCACCCCTCAGATATGTATAGGTGTTGCTCAGTCTTCCCCAGACTAGACAGCCCCAGGGCTCTCAGTCTCTCTCCATAGGGGAGATGCTCAAGTCCCCCAATCATCCTCGTGGCTTTCCACTGTACTCTCTCCAGCAGTTCTCTGTCTCTCTTGAACTGGGGAGCCCAAAACTGGGCACAGTATTCCACCAGGGCAGAGTAGAGGGGGAGAACACCCCCCCCAGCTCTGCTGGACATGCTTTTCTCAATGCACCTCAGCATGCCACTGGCTCTGTTGGCCACAAGGGCAGATTGCTGGCCCAAGCAGAACTTGCTGCCCACCAGTACTCTAAGGTCTTTCTCCACCGTGCTGCTATCCAGCAGGGCAGCCCCCAGCCTGTCCTGGTGCCTGTATGCTCTAATCCCTTCACCATCTGCGTGGCCTTTTGCTGGATTTGCACCAGTCCCCCCTTGTCTCTCTTGTCATAGTTATCTGTGCATGCACAAGCATATTTTAACTCTGCACATGTCTGTGCAACCCTAATGCAATACTTCTTTGGATTTGCAACTTCTGTCTGTTCTCACACACACATTCCATGATTTTATTTGGAGCTAGCTGACACAAAGGGCAGGATTTCCCAGGTGATTCTTGTTTGATTAAATGTCAGTGTGTGCTTCATCAAATATTTGGCTTCGTTGAATAAATTGGTGTATTATGTTAGCTCATCCTGATCTACTGTCTCCATGCTGTCCAGCAGGTACAGAAAGGTAATAATCAGTGTGTCAGTAGCTGTTACATTTTCATCTCTGGGAAAACATTACTAATTCTGTTTTTTAAGACAATGTAAAAGAGCACAACCAGCAAAACCAGAGCGCTCCTCAAAACCAGCTCAGAGCAGGGCACACACTGCCAGGACTGGTGGGAGCCAGGAAAGTGGAGCTCTCCCATCCCTGGAGGTGTTTAAGGCCAGGCTGGATGAGGCTGTGGACACACTATCCTCTAGGATAGTGTGCCCTGCCCATGGCAGGGGGGCTGGAACTGGATGGTCCTTGTGGTTTCTTCCAACCCTGATTGATTCTGTGATTCTAAGAGAGGAGAGGTTTGGTGGTGAAATACTGACTTAGCTAGAACGCTGCCCAGGGAGGTGGTGGAGTTGCCATCCCTGGAGGTATTCAAGAATGAGGCACTTAGTGCCATGGTCTGGTTGACTGGCCAGGGCTGGGTGCTAGGTTGGACTGAATGATCTTGGAGGTTTCTTCCAACCTGCTTGATTCTGTGTTTCTATGAAATAGAGATGTTTTTAGAGACAACCTGAGCAATGTATTTAGCTCTTTTAGGGACCTGAAAAGGCTTTAGTACTTGGACATCCCCAAAATCTGGAAGTATCTCTGCTGTTCAGTTTGTTGGGCTGTATGAACTAAAGAAGTGTTTGATTTCTCCAAACTGGGGGGAGGGGAGTAAGTAAATTTAGTCTTTTGTGGTACATTGAAGGAATTGAGGCTGCTGGTGGTGTAACTGAGATGCTAGGCACTTCTGTTGGGTAGGGTGCTACAAAGTGTAGAGTTGGGTGTTTGATACCTTCAAAATCCTTTCTCTTTTCTTTAATTTTTTTTTCTGCCAGCACTGAATTTCAAATTTACTTTTGCATTTGTTCACATCTTAAAATAGCATAGCAGCCTTTGCAGGAAAAAAAGGGAAGGGCTTTCTCGTTGATGGATTTAAGTGACTGGATAAAACTCTCTATGGAAGTAGATTGCTGCTCTGTATTGTGGATAGAGGCTGTCTGCCCAATTCCATCTCAGCTTAATCTGGCCTGTGTTTGTTCATTCCTGTTGTTCATGCATGGCTCTGTTGGTACTTCTTGTTCCCATGACAGGACTGATAGCACTGCTGCTCTGCCTGCTTGGACCAATCGTATTAAATTTAATGATTTGCAAAATACTACTTTTGACTACCTGCTTGCACCAGTCTGTAAACTGCAAGCACTGCAGGTAGTTTTCAGAGACACATTTAAATGGGTTTAAGTAGGCTAAAGGGTCATAAGGTCACAGAATGGTTTGGGTTGGAAGGGGCTTTTAAAGGTCATCTAGTCCACCCCCCCNGCATTTAGTGCCATGGTCTGGGTGAATGGATAGGGCTGGGTGCTAGGTTGGACTGGATGATCTTGGAGGTCTCTTCCAACCTGGTTGATTCTATGATTCTTTGAACCCATGCTGCAAAGAGTGTCCTTGAGCCCTTCCCAGAGGCAGGAGCTAAGGCAATGAAACAAGCCCTGATGTCCGGCTGCAAGGGGGCAGGATCTGCTGGCCCATAAATGTTTTTGTTAGGTCTTACCCTATCTGTACCTCACACACAGCCTGAGCCTGTCTGTGCCTTACATGTGTACCAAATTGAAGCAAGTTAGCTGTGCATGCCTCTTCCAAGTTAGCACATAAGTCTCTGGATCACTGCAATAAACGGGAGCACGACTTTAACCGCATTGGTGCGGCATCGTGACTCTGCCTGCCTTCCACCTGCTGGGTCTCACCATCCTCACTGTAAAAAAAACAAATGTTGTCTCTTTCAAGTCTAAATCTCCCTATTTTCATTTGAAGCCATCACCCCTTGTCCTGTCACAACAGGCCCTGTTCAGAAGTTTGTCCCCAGCTTTCTTGGAGGCACCTTGGAGCACTGAAAGGCCACCAGAAGGTCTCCCTGCAGCCTTCTCGTCTTCAGGCTGCACAATGCCAACTCTCCCAGCCTGGCCTCACAGCAGAGGGCTTCCAGCCCTCCCAGCATTGCTGTGGCCTCCTTAGGTTCCACTCCAACAGGACCCTGTCTGTGCTATGCTGAGGACTCCAGAGCTGGGCCTGGCACTGCAGGTGGGGTTTCAGCAGAGCAGAGGGGCAGAATTCCCTCCCTGCATGGACAGAAAGAGAAAGCTGCTTGGGGCAGGCCAGTCCTCTGCTCCAAACTCCTGCTGCTTTGGTGGGGAAAGACACAGACATTTATGCTGACTTGTATGTGTAATACCAGATCAGTAGTGTACCTAGGAGTCTTTTTTCCCTGGTTCTTTGCCTCAGATGATTGCCAAGATCATACAGGCTGTAGAGAGGCTTTGGTTAGTACTTGAGTGCTTACATGCTCTGTAGCTAGAAGCCCTCGCACAATGCAAGGAAACTTGAGGGGCTCAAGAGGAGGAAGGAGCAAAGTCAGCTGTGAGAGAGGAATGGACTGTGCTGAGTTTGGGCACTACGGAATCATAGAATGATTTAGGTTGGAAGAGACCTCGAAGCTCATCCAGCTCCACCCCCCTGCCATAGGCAGGGACACCTCCCACTAGAGCAGGTTGCTCAAGGCCTCATCCAGCCTGGTCCTGAACACCACCAGGGATGATGACTCCACCACCTCCCTGGGCAGCCCATTCCAATGCCAATCACTCTCTCTGTGAAGAACTTCCTCCTAACATCCAGCCTAGACCTGCCCTGGCACAGCTTGAGACTCTGTCCCCTTGTTCTGTTGCTGGTTGCCTGGCAGAGGAGCCCAATCCCCAGCTAGCCACAACCTTCCTTCAAGTTGTTTTAGACAGCAATGAGGTCCCCACTGAGCCTCCTCTTCTCCAGACTGCACAACCCCAGCTGGAGTAAGGAAAAAGCTGTGACAGTTTCCACTGTGTTCTTGGATCATTGTTTAATTCTTCTGTTGGAAATTCAGGTTCTCTATTAGAGGAGGCTGAAATTGAGTTTGTTTTACTGATGAGAAAGGCCCTGATCAATACTCAATAATTACTTGTTGAGGAGCTTTCTTTAGCAGAGAATGAGGAAAGTCATTTTGCTTCATTTCAGAATAAAACCTTACTTTGCACTGAACAATTAAAATCTATTGATTTTTAACTTTGGAGGTATTAAAGTAAGGAAGTTAATGTCAGCTCCTAAATTGCTTTCTTTTAGTGCTGTTCTGTCATCCAGATAAAACCTTATGCATGTAGCCAACTACTTCTATTTTCCTCGGCACCTTCCAATCTCCTTAAGTGCCTCTGCTAAGCTGTAAATGTGCACAGGCTGCTGCTTGGCAGAATTACCAACAGGTGTCTGGTGACACATGAAGAAATATTTCTGAGTTCAATAGTATGGGAAGGTGCACTCTTGTAGCCTCAGCTGGCTTTAGGAAGCTGTTGAATTTCAAGTAAGCTTTGATGTGTTCCTCTGCTTGGTGTTCATCTCATCCCTGCCATGTGTGTTGTTTGCTTTTTTCTTGTGGTCAAAAATACCAAGCTGTAAATGTTATCCCAAACCGGAGTTTGAGTCAAGGGAAGCAGTTGAGGGTTTCTCTTTAGTTTGAAGTTTGCAGATGTTACCATGCTGGGGGCAGATGGGGCTGGGCTGGAGGGCAGAAGGGCTCTGCAGCGGGACCTTGACCGCCTGGACAGATGGGCAGAGTCCCAGGGGATGGCATTCAATAGCTCCAAGTGCCAGGGGCTGCACTTTGGCCACAACAACCCCATGCAGAGATACAGGCTGGGGTCGGAGTGGCTGAGAGCAGCCAGACAGAGAGGGATCTGGGGGTGCTGATCGATACCCACCTGAACATGAGCCAGCAGTGTGCCCAGGTGGCCAAGAGAGCCAGTGGCATCCTGGCCTGCATCAGGAATGGTGTGGCCAGCAGGAGCAGGGAGGTCATTCTGCCCCTGTACTCTGCACTGGTTAGACCACACCTTGAGTACTGTGTCCAGTTCTGGGCCCCCCAGTTTAAGAGGGACATTGAGATGCTTGAAGGTGTCCAGAGAAGGGCAACGAGGCTGGGGAGAGGCCTCGAGCACAGCCCTACGAGGAGAGGCTGAGGGAGCTGGGATTGTTTAGCCTGGAGAAGAGGAGGCTCAGGGCAGACCTCATTGCTGTCTGCAGCTACCTGAGGGGTGGTTGTGGCCAGGAGGAGGTTGCTCTCTTCTCTCAGGCAGCCAGCACCAGAACAAGAGGACACAGCCTCAGGCTGTGCCAGGGGAAATTTAGGCTTGAGGTGAGGAGAAAGTTCTTCAGTGAGAGAGTCATTGGCTACTGGAATGGGCTGCCCAGGGAGGTGGTGGAGTCGCCGTCCCTGGAGCTGTTCAAGGCAGGATTGGACGTGGCACTTGGTGCCATGGTCTAGCCTTGAGCTCTGTGGTAACAGCTTGGACTTGATGATCTATGAGGTCTCTTCCAACCTTTGTGATACTGTGAGACTGTGAGACTGTGAAGTACGCTAATCTCATGGCCTGTATCAAGAATTGTGTCACAAAGAGGTCTAGGGGGATGGTTGTCCTCTGTACTAAGCACTGGTGAGGCCACATCTTGAGCACTGAATCCACTTTTGGGGCCCTCACTGCAAGAAGGACAGTGAGGTCCTGGGTCATGTCTGGAGAAGGACAAAGAGGTTGAGGAAGGGTCTGGAAAACAGGGCTGGTGGGAAGCAACTGAGAGAAGTGGAGTTGTTCAGCCTGGATAAAAGGAGGCTGAAGAGAGAGATTCTTGCTCTCTACAACTCCCTGAAAGGAGGCTGGACTGTGGTGGGGATTGACCTCTTCTCCCAAGTAACAGCATGAGAGGAAATGGCCTCAAATTGTACCAGGTGAGGTTTAGTTTGGATATTAGAAGGAATTTCTTCCCTTAAAGGGTTCTTAAAGACTGGAACAAGGTGCCCAGGGAAGTGGTTGAATCCCCATCCCTGGAGGTGTTGAAAGGACGCCGAGGTGTGGTTTAGTACCAGACTTGGTAGAGTTGGGTAGTGCTGGGACTCCATCCTAAAGGTCTCTTTCAACCAAAACTATTCTGTGGTTCTGTAATTTGCACAAGCCAGGGATCCTTGCTGGGAAAACCAAGCTGGGAGCAGAACCACTGCTCCCACAACACCATGTGGTGTCCTGCAAGATTATTTTACCTCCTGACTGTAAACTATTTGAACAAGTGTTTGAGGTTGGTTAGCTTTTGGTTGCCATATTTGGGGTGTTTTTTTGTGTCACTACCTCCTTGTCTTTAGTGGTGTTTGCTTCAGTGTTAAACTAATGCAGCAGCTTGTAATTCAGTGTGCACTCTCCTGTTTTGACTCTCCAACCCTCCAGGCTTTTCTCTATCTCTGTTCTTGAACTGCAGAGGTTCAGGAGTGTATGAATACATTTGTGCACATGGTCTAAAGGACAAAGGCTTTTGGCGAAGTCTTAGAGAGGTTTTAACGAAGCTGAAAGGTTGAGCAGCACTCTCCTAAGGAAATGCTGTGATTTTAGCCTTGAAATTCTTTCATAGAATCGTAGAATGGTTTAGGTTGGAAGGGACCTCAAGGATCATCCAGTTCCAACCCCCTGCCATAGGCAGGGACACCTCCCACTAGAGCAGGTTGCTCAAGGCCTCATCCAGCCTGGCTTTAAACACCTCCAGGGAGGAAGCATCCACAACCTCCCTGGGCAACCTGTTCCAGTGTCTTACCACCCTCACTGTAAAGAACTTCCTCCTAATATCCAGTCTAAATCTCCCCTCTGCCAGCTTAAACCCATTCCCCCTCGTCCTGACATTCCCAGACCTTGTCAATAGTCCCTCCCCAGCCTTCCTGTAGGCTCCCTTCAGATACTGCAAAGCCACTCTAAGGTCTCCTCCAAGCCTTCTCTTCTCCAGGCTGCAGAGCCCCAACTCTCACAGCAGAGCTACTGCAGCCCTCACAGCAGAGCTGCTGCAGCCCTCTGAGCATCTTCGTGGCTCTCCTCTGGACCCGCTCCAGCAGTTCCATGTCCTTCTTGTGCTGGGGGCTCCAGAACTGCACACAGTACTGCAGGTGGGGTCTGAGGAGAGCAGAGTAAAGGGGTAGAATCCCCTCCCTTGCCCTGCTGCCCACACTGCTCTTGCTGCAGCCCAGCACAGGGTTGCTGTCTGGGCTGCATGTGCACACTGCAGGCTCCTGTTGAGCTTTTCGTCAACCCAGACCCCCAGGTCCTTTTCCTCAGGGCTGCTCTTAATTACTGAAGATAAACAACAGTGCTAAAGAGGTCTGTGGAAAAACTGTAATTTACATATATAGGCTTACAGCATCTCTTCAGGTATGGTAATTTCCAGTACAGCCAAGAAGGGTGCTTAGGAAAAGGCTTGGGGGAGAGAGTTGGTAGATGAATTTTTAAACTGTACAAGCCCAGTGTTTCTGATCTCTGATGCTTTCACTGATGCTGCTCACAGATAAAATGTCAGCCTGTGAATTTTGGATGCGACATCAGGTGTATAGAGGAGACACGGAGGTGTTCTTGGGATGTATTTGAAGGGCTGTGCATTAACAACTGAGCAGCTGTGCTCAAGGGTCAGTTTCAAAGCCCATCTGACCATGTGGAAACTCTTCTGCTGAGCTGTTGGGGCTGACCCACAACCATTCCCTACTTGCAGCTTTGTTGGAAACCCTAAGTTCTGCCAGTTTCTAAGCCATTTTTCTTGGTGTGATCTTCTCTTGTCAGCATATCTGTTTGCAGGCTTTAGGGTTATTACCAACCATTCAGCTGACAGACCAAGCGCTTGCAGGAGGGGAAGGTGCTCAGTTCAAGTTCCAACAGGGACAGAGACCTTTGATTGCAAATCCTCACACTGTCAATATTTGGTGGTTCTACTTCTCCTCTGTTGGAATGTTGCCCTTTTTGGGGAGAAAAAAAGGCAAACATTTGCTCTTCCCTGGTTTCAATATTGGGCTGTGAGAGAAAGGTGGTGATTACTGCTTCATACCAAGTGCCTAAAATGCGTCTAGCTGCTACTCTGTGTTTTAAATGCCAGCTTGTTTTTCTGCTTGGGTTGCTGAAGATAATGTGTGTGTGTGTGTGTAACTGCTGGGTAGCATGTGCAGATGGAGGCCCTAACTGACTGAGATTTTGGGAGTAAATTGACCCAGTATTAAAAGGATTAATCAGACATGTGAAGTTGTGCATATAGCTTCACTTCTGCCGAACGTAAAGCCTCTTTGGCACCTCCAATATTACAGCTGGGCTGATATCCAAAAATGAGAAAGGGTCAATAATGACTGCCAGCTACTCTGGCAAGGAGCCAATTAGCCCATCCTGTTTCCATCCCTCTATGCACATGTCAATAAATAATCACTCAGCCATGATCCTCATCAACAGTCTCTGATTTAACATGTGTGTGTCCTGAGCGCTTATAAGCTATCAGCGGTGGCAAACATCAAACTGCCTAAGCTATCAGTGGTGGCAAACATCAAACTGCCTTTACTCATTTGGATTCCTTTCGATCTGGTAAAACACTGATTAAGGCCTTAAGTTGTTTGACCACACTCAAAGTACTCTATGGAAAATCAGTTATGCTTTGCTGGGACCGAGCCATATTGACACAAAAAATACCTCTGCGCCGTGTGAACAGTGGTGGAAAAGTGTCTCAGCACTGAATAATGGGGATGCTGTGCAGCAAAGTAACTGGATGGCTGCCTGGGTTGGAGCCCTTCACCTTTGGAAGTCGCACAGAGTGGCTTTGGAGTTGTTCCTGTTTGTGAGGAGATTTACAATCAGCTGCTCTGCATGCAAATTGTGCATCCCCAAGAGTTTGGGATAAGTCTAAGATAAAAAGTAGTGCTTTATAAACAGGAGGTAGTTAGTGGGAGATGTTGATAGGGAGGAGTGATTTTTTTTTTTTTCTTTTAATTTTTTTCAATTTTAATTATTTTTTTTTTAAAGGCTGTGGGGTGGTTTTAGTGGTAGTTGTGAAGGCAGCATGTTCCCAGCACTGCCTGTAGATTCCCCAGCCCACAACCAAGCTGTGCTTGAAAACAGCGATCGCCTCAGCGCTTCAGCCTGTGTCAGAACTACAGCAGGCAGCGTTCAGATTGGTTCTTGGGCTCTGTGAAGCAGAGCAGCTGTGGCTGTGTGCAAGCTGGTATTTGTGCTTCTCCATAGTGTGCCCTATACTGCTGGAAAACAAGCAGTTGTAGAGGAAAATAGAATGACTACAGCATGGGTTTTCCTAAGGACCCCTGGCACTGTCTCTGCATTCACTGTCGCTGTGAGTCATAAGTTTAGGTTGGAAGAGACCTTTGAAACTCATCTCGTTCAAACATTTTGCAGTCAGCAAGGACACCTGCAACTAGAGCAGGCTGCCTAGAACCCCAAAACAAGCTGACCTGGAATGGTTTCAGAGATGAGGCTTCTACCACCTCTCTGGGCAACTTGGGTCAGTGTCTCATTGTCCTTGCCTTAAAAGATTTTCTTCTTTCTCTCTAGTCTGCATCTCCCTCTTTTAGTTCCATATCATCACCCCTTGTCCTGTCACAGCAAGCCCTGCTCGAAAGTCTATGCCCAGCTTTCTGATCAGCCCCTTTAAATACTGAAATACCACCAGAAAGTCTTTCTAGAGCCTTCTCTTCACCAAGCTGAACGACCCCAAATCTTCCAGCCTGGCCTTACAGCAGAGGGCTTCCAGCCTTTGCATTCTTGTACCCTCCTCTGGCCCCGCTGCAACAGGTCCATGACTGTGCTGTGCTGAGGTCCCAAGAGCTGGCTGCAGTACCGCAGGTGGCATCCCGGTTTTGTGTGTGATGTACCTTTAATTTTGGAGACAAATTCTGGAGCGTTGAAGAGCAGATGTACTTCTAGTTATAGGAGTTAACACGTGGATGTTGCAAGAGTGGCATAGGAATGGCTGCTGGAGTGGGACACTGAGGCTTTATAGGCAGAGAGAGATGTTTGCCAGAGGCACAGTTTAATGTTAAATGTAAATGCAGGGCTGCAGATGGCATCCTTAGGCTCTGAACATGTGAATTCGAGCTGTTGCTGAGATGGTTTTCAATTGTCTTTCAACATGGAGAAGCACAAATTGGACTTGGGTTTTCCTTTTGGTTTGAAGAGAACAGATTGCTCATTTTATAGCTGACAGCATTTTACAGTGCAGGAAACAAGTTCTTACAAAGCTACAGGTGCCAGGTGCCTGGGCTGTGAAAGGTGGCTTTATCTTGCTGCTTTGCTTACCTGATTCCAGCCATGTTGTATTTCACACATCGCTAAGCATTTAATTTGTAATCATACAATCAGAGAATTGTTTTGGTTGGAAAAGATCACAAAACCACCGAAACATTCAGAGGGGAAAAGCCCCTCAGGGTCCCCAAGTCCAACCAACAATCCTACTCTACTAGGTGCACCCTAAACCATGTTCCGAAGCATCACAGTCAAATGACTTTTAAACACATCCAGGGTTGGTAACTCCACTGCCTCCCTGGGCAGCTCATTCCAATATCTGAACACTCTTGCAGGAAAATTTCTTACTTGATACCCAGTCTACACCTACCCAGTCACAGCTTAAGGCCATTCCCAAACACAAATACAGTCTAGGCAGTGACTGGCTCAGAGCAGCCCTGAGGAGAGGGACTTGGGGATGCTGGTGGAAGAGAAACTCAACATGAGCCAGCAGTGTGCACTTGCAGGCCAGAAAGCCAACCAGAGCCTGGGCTGCATCAAGAGAAGTGTGGCCAGCAGGTCAAGGGAGGTGATTCTCCCCCTCTGCTCCACTCTGGTGAGACCTCACCTGGAGTACTGCATCCAGTTCTGGAGCCCCCATTACAAGAAGGATGTGGATGTGCTGGAGTGTGTCCAGAGAAGGGCCACGAGGATGCTCAGAGGGCTGCAGCAGCTCTGCTGTGAGGACAGACTGAAAGAGTTGGGGCTGTGCAGGCTGGAGAAGGGAGGCTCCCAGGTGACCTCCTTGTGGCTTTCCAGTATCTGAAAGGGGCCTGCAAAAAAGCTGGGGAGGGGCTTTTTAGGCTCTCAGGGAGTGCCAGGACTGGGGGGAATGGAGCAAAGCTGGAGGTGGGGAGATGCAGGCTGGAGGTGAGGAGGAAGTTATTGAGCATGAGAGTGGTGAGAGCCTGGAATGGGTTGCTGGAAGGAGCTGAATTTAGATTAGACACAAGGAAGAAGCTGTTCACCATGGGGTTGGTGAAGGGCTGAAACAGGTTGGCCAGAGAAGTTGTGGAGGTTTCAAGCATGGAAGTGTTTGAAGCCAGGGTGAGTGAGGCCTGGAGCAATGAGTTCTAGTGAGAAGTGTCTCTGCCCGTGGCAAGAGGGTTGGAAGTAGATGACCTTTAAAGACCCTTCCAACTCAACCCACTCTATGATAATTCTGTGTCTGGGATAGAGCTCATTGGGCATGTGATGAGATTGGAGGAATCTTGTCAGCTGCAGAAGTTTGTCCAATCTAAATAGGCAGAGCCAGAATAAATATGATTTGTGAGTGTGAGAATGTGTCCAGAGGGTTAGCTACAAAATATTTGGGAAGCTTAACTTTTATTACTTTGGAACAAGTTAATGGCAGTTGTCACTGCTCTGAACATGGAAAATTCCATACTCTGTGCCAAAGAAAGCTTGATGGTGCTGTAGATGACACAATCAATAGAAAAAGAAGGATGAGCAGATCAATAATTTCAGATGGCTCTTCTGATTTGGAGAGAGGCACAGCATTGATTTGTAAAATAAGGGTATGGATGCAGCAGTTAAAATACGCTTTGTGTACATGCATTAGATAATAAAATAATGTGGCATGCCCTGAGCCTCAATCAAAGGCAGACAGTAAATCATCAAACAGCAGCACATGGCCCCGCTGAAGCAGGAGCCTGTGAAGCATGCAGATGAACACTGGAGTCAGGCAGAACAAACTGTCTATGAGAGAGGGGAAATAAACCCCAAAGACGCTGTTGATCCATCGGGAAGATGAAGAGTCCTTGCTCCACATGGTGTAGTTGTCCTGCATGATGCCATATGAGAAGTGAAGTGCTAGAGGATCCCAGCAAAGCAGAAAGCAGCAGCTGATTTGGTTTGCTGCTGTGGACGCTTCAAAGCTTTAGCAGGCACATTCAGACAGCTGTTGGGGAATGAATTCAGTAGCTAGAATCGGGGAAATTCAGTTTTCTCTCCTGGTGCATCCTGCTTTTGCCACTGCAGAGGGAAGAGCTGACTTGAGCTGGGACTCAGTGATGTGCCAGAATTGTGGTTACTTTTTCTTAGCCTCAGTTCTGTTTATAACCTGGCTGGTGCACCTTTTCCTGGCCTGTTCCCTACAAGGTGCTGAATTCATGGTGACCGATGTTGTGTGATTCCAGTGTTAGCAGGGTGTGAAGTGAGGAAATTGAACAATGTCACATAAATAGGCAAGGTCCAGATGTCATGATTGCAACATAGCAGCAAGCCCCTGTGTTTGGACAGGAAAAAGACTCTGCCCCACTGTTTGTGGTAGAAGAATTGTGTTTAAAATCCAGTAAACTGCCTGTGTGCTGTGGCCCTTCAGTGCCCGTTCCTTGTGCCACTGTGGTTTGTAACCGTTGCTGTATGTCTGTATAAGCATATCACTGGTACTATGCCATAGGCTGCACTGCTTCAGGTTTCATAGAATCATAGAATCAACCAGGTTGGAAGAGACCTGCAAGCTCATCCAGCCCAAACTAGCACCCATCCCTGGCCAAGCAACCAGACCATGGCACTAAGTGCCCCAGCCAGGCTTGGCTTCAACACCTCCAGGCACAGCCACTCCACCACCTCCCTGGGCAGCCCATTCCAATGCCAATCACTCTCTGGCAACAACTTCCTCCTAACATCCAGCCTAGACCTCTCCTGCCACAGCTTGAGACTGTGTCCCCTTGTTCTGTTGCTGGTTGACTGGGAGAACAGCCAAACCCCACCTGGCTACAACTTCCCTTCAGGTAGTTGTAGAGGGCAATGAGGTCTGCCCTGAGCCTCCTCTTCTGCAGGCTGCACACCCCCAGCTCCCTCAGCCTCTCCTCACAGGGCTGTGTTCCAGGCCCCTCCCCAGCTTCATTGCCCTTCTCTGAACACCTTCCAGTACCTCAACATCTCTCTTGAATTGAGGAGCCCAGAACTGCACACAGTATATCTTAACCTAAGCTGGATGGGGTTCATGTGTATGGGGGTTAACATCTACAGAGGTAATTTATGGGCAAGAATTGTGCCAGGGAAGGTTTAGACTGGATGTTTAGAAGGATTTCTTTACTGAAAGAGTAGTCAGGCATTGAAACAGGTGGTGGAGTCTCCATCCCTAGAGGTGTTCAAGAAACAGATGGGCACTGGGATGTGGTTTAATGGCCATGGTGGTCTTGGGTTGAAAGTTGGACTCAGTGATCTTGGAGGTCTTTTCCAGCTGAGGCAGTTCTGTAGTTCTATAAACATCCTGCTCTGAACACATGAATTTGTGTGTCTGGGATGTAGCCCTTCACAGAATTACACTGAACTGAGTGTTGGTCTGTGGCTGTTCTGGCAGCTTTGATTTCAGGTAGGCAGTGGTGATCAACTGTTAAGAACCATATGTGGATTTGTGACATTTACTATTAAAATGTCTTTCTCTCATTTGTGGTTTTGGAAAGTAGGGGGTTGTCTTCCTGGATATCCCTCCCTGTTTTGAGCTGAGTGTGGTTGTGATTTGCTTTTGGCAAAATTGCTTATTATTGAGAGTGAAAAGTTGCAACACCTGTTGGTCAGATGCCTTTGCTGCAGTGCTGAAGACAGTGACTCCTTCTGAGATTTTGGGAGTCCTCATCCTCTGCCAGCAAAGCTGCATGGTGAGTCTAGGTGATTGACTGTGTACACTACAGAAGTATGTGTTGTCTGATCTCTGTGTGTCGAGTGAAAGGAAAGACTTCCAGAAGCCAAAATCACAGTCTCACAGTATCACCAAGGTTGGAAGAGAACTCGCAGATCATCAAGTCCAAGCTGTTACCACAGAGCTCAAGGCTAGACCATGGCACCAAGTGCCACGTCCAATCCTGCCTTGAACAGCTCCAGGGACGGCGACTCCACCACCTCCCTGGGCAGCCCATTCCAGTAGCCAATGACTCTCCCAATGCAGAACTTTCTCCTCACCTCAAGCCTAAATTTCCCCTGGCACAGCTTGAGGCTGTGTCCTCTTGTTCTGGTGCTGGCTGCCTGAGAGAAGAGAGCAACCTCCTCCTGGCTACAACCACCCCTCAGGTAGTTGTAGACATATGTATGTAGATCATATGGACACAAAGACCTTCCTGTCCCACTACGCCAAACCAGCCCGTGTATAGGTTTAGACACTGTACGAGATAAGCACTGTGATTGTGGTTGCAACTTAGCAAGTCCCACATTGGGCTGCTGAGTGACCTCCTCTGCACAGGCAGAGGAGACTTCAGAACACATTAAAGAGTTGGTATCAGCCTGTTGCTGCAGTCTTGCTGATTTGCCATTGGAATGGGCTGCCCAGGAAGGTGGTGGAGTCACTGTCCCAGGAGGTGTTCAAGCAAAGCCTGGATGAAGCACTTAGTGCCATGGTCTGGTTGATTGGCTAGGGCTGGGTGCTAGGTTGGACTGGATGATCTTGGAGGTCTCTTCAAACCTGTTCGATTCTATGATTCTGTGATTCTTTGCAAAGCAGATGCCTGTGTGAAGCTCCTATGGGACGGTGACCTTCTTGTGGCCTTTCAGTATCTGAAGGGGGCCTAGAAAAAAGGTGGGGAAGGACTTTTCAGGATATCAGGGAGTGACAGGACTGGGGGGAATGGGGTGAAGCCGGTGGTGGGTAGGTTCAGGCTGAACATGAGCAGGAAGTTGTTCAGCATGAGAGTGGTGAGAGCCTGGTGTGGGTTGCCCAGGGAGGTGGTTGAGTTCCTATCCCTGAAGGTGTTTAAGGCCAGGCTGGATGAGGCTCTGGCCAGCCTGCTCTAGGGTAAGGTGTCCCTGGACATGGCAGAGGGATTGGAACTGGCTGATCCTTGTGGTCCCTTCCAACTCTGGCTGATTCTGTGAGCCGATGATTTGACAGAAACCGAACCTGAGGATTTGAAACCCTCTGTGCCTGTATGACTGGGAGAGATAAAACCAAACTGATTCCTCCAAAACAACTTAGGCCTTTGTTAGTTAGTCTTGCTCTGCATCTAAATGATGTGTTGGCAAAGATAAGGTTGTAGAGAGATGATGGAGCATTATAGAAACGTTATTGAATTAGAGTGCGAGCGAGAGCCAACCCAAGCCATTCCATAAATATCTTATTATGAAAGGCTCAGAGATGTTTCTCTTAGCAAATTTAAAATAATCATTAGAATCCTTCAGCAGATTGCTGTTAATTGGATTGAGATTTAAACAGCTTTGTGTGAGTGCAGAGTTAATTAATAGCTCATTACTTTTTAATAAGGCAGATTCATTTGGAAATAAAAGCGATGCCATGGAGTTTACCGCGGATTTGATCTGAGATTGGGACTATCAGTCGTTCTTTTTGTGGGAGCAAAGGTTTCTAATTAAGTTGTAAAGGTTAGCTTGGTGGGGAGTGAAATGGAAAGGAACAGAATTGATTTCCAAATCCTCAAGAGGTCCTGAGACCCCTCAGTGTGTGCTGTGCTGCCGTGGAGCGCCAGCACTGTCTCTTCCGCCTGCTCTGCTACTGGGGAGCTTTGTGCTCTGGGAAGGTAAGGCACTGCAGGGTGATGGCAGGACTCTGAAGTCCACAGACATTTTCATTAAGCTAACCATTGGGCAAAAAGACATCATTTTCAGAAGTGTCTCCTGCATATCGAGATGTTTGTGGCTCTTTTGCTTGGCAGGTATTTATTGCTTCTCCTTGGCTCTTCCAGAACAAGCTCACTTCTCTCTGGCTGCCTCCTTTCTCATCTCCTTCATCCTTAGCCTGTTACCCCAGTTAGGTCACATCTGGAGCACCAGGTTATGTTCTGGACTCCCCAGTTCAAAGAAAGGGAATCATAGAATCAACCAGGTTGGAAGAGACCTCCGAGATCATCCAGTCCAACCTAGCACCCAGCCCTATCCAGTCATCTAGACCATGGCACTAAGTGCCCCATCCAGTCTTTTCTTGAACACCCCCAGGGATGGTGACTCCACCACCTCCCTGGGCAGCCCATTCCAATGGCAAAGCTACTGGAGGATCCAGTTTAGGCTAAAAAGATGCTGAGGGACCTGCAGTGTCTCTGTCAGGAGAGGCTGATTCACCTGCAGCTGTTTAGCCTGGGAGGGGATGATCTTAGTGCTTGTCAATAGCAAAAGGGTGAGGGGCAAGAAGATGGGGCCAGGCTCTTTTTCATTCATCCCCAGTCATAGGACAAGGAGCAGTGGTCACAAACTGGAACCCAGAAGGTTCCATCTGAAGATGTGGAAAGTCTTCTTTGCAGTGAGGGTGGTGGAGCCCTGGAACAGGATGCTGAGAGAGGTCATGGATTCTCCTTCTCTGGAGAGATTCCAAACCAGACTTGTGGTGCCTTGTGCCATGAGTTTCTGGAGGCCAGTGCTGTGGAGGCAGTGTCAAAGACTTTTTTACCACTGTGGGTTTTATGGAAGAGAAGATGTTCATCTGTCAAGGCCTGTTATTTCAGTCCACATGGGTTTATGGATGAATCCATTGTCTTGATTGAGTTCTGTATCAGCTGTTCAATGATTTCACCTGGGATTGATGCCAAGCTGACAACTCTAGAGTTGCTCAGGTCATTGAAGCTGCCCCTTTAAAGCACTTCCATCCTCACTGCCCATCTCTTGTAGGCTGTCAGAGGTTTCACTTTTTACTTAGTACACAACATAATAGGCATAATTGCTTTATCCCTGCAATGCCACCACATGGCTTCTCCCTTGGTTCCCTGTTTGCAGGGGTAACATTGTATGGGCATCTTCCCATGCAAGGGAAGCATTTAGAAGTGCCACTTTTCTGTGGGCCTAGGTCTGTAAATTTGTTTTCTTTCATGTCCCTCTTTGCTTTCTTCTTTGGCTGCAGTCATCAAAGTGCTTTCCAATCACATTGGTACAAAAAATGCAAATAAATGGTACAAAATGTCCATCAGAATTAACACTTTTATTAATGTATTAAACATTTGTTCAAATTCCTTGTTCATAAAATACAGTTTTTCTCTTTTTCCCCCTCACAAGTGAGGTTAAGATACAATCACCATCTGTCTTCCTGCCACCCCTTTTTCTGCCCTATAAAATACAACTGATGTAAAACTTGGCTGAGTGAATAGTCTCTTATGATGGTTATAAAGAAATCTTTAATGCTTCTTGATCTGTTTGAAGGAAAGAAAATCCCCATGGTGTTGCCTTGTCCCTGCTGGCCCTCCTGGCCCATGCTGACCAGGTTCTGGCCATACAGCAAGACCAAGAGCTGGCTAACGAGTTGCTTTTACAAGCAGTAGTTGCACAGGAATGGAGTCAAAGCTCATTAATTTTGTGGCTTCTTGAACTGTGACTTTAGGGAATAGGCAGGAGATTCGACCTGGATTACAAAAACCCTGAAGATGGTACCAAATCTGAAAGCTGAGGGGGAGTCCTCACTCAGTATAGAGTGTTGCAACACCAGGTAGAAGCTGAACATTAGCAGTAGCTATTTTTAGAGTAAGAACAAGGAAAGTAATGCGAATATTGAGAAGCAGTTTTGCTCCTGAATCAAATAGAGCTTTGCTAGGATCCCCCTGTGAGCCAGTGTGTTACTTCAGGTCTTCTACAAACCTATAAATACCTGACTGTGCATTTTTCACTGCTTCCATCATTTCTGCTCCTTGGGACTTGCTGTACAGAATCCCAGAATCATCGAGTCTGGAAAAGCCTTCCAAGATAATCAAGCCCAGTCTATAACCTAACACCACCGCATCAGCTAAACCATGCCACCAAGTGCCACATCCAAGCTTTTCTTGAAGCCCTCTGGTTAGGCCACACCTTGAGTACTGTCTCCAGTTCTGGGCCCCCCCAGTTTAAGAGGGACATTTTGATGCTTGAACGTGTCCAGAGAAGGGCAACGAGGCTGGTGAGAGGCCTCGAGCACAGCCCTACGAGGAGAGGCTGAGGGAGCTGGGATTGGTTAGCCTGGAGAAGAGGAGGCTCAGGGCAGACCTTATTGCTGTCTGCAACTACCTGAGGGGTGGTTGTGGCCAGAGGGAGGTTGCTCTCTTCTCTCAGGTGGNCCAGTGTCTAATCACCCATTCTGTGAGGTTGGGTAACGCAGCTCTTACTGCTTATAGAAAGACACTGCTAGTGTCACTTTATGGACTCTGAGGTGTCACAGCTGGGTTTCCTGTTTCAAGGTCTTTTAAAATCAGCTGCAGATGAGCTGGTATTTTTAATTAGAATAGAATAGAATCAA
>WAAF01014679.1:23442-125667 GCA_013400475.1 Tricholaema leucomelas
CCTGGCTGCTCTCAGCCACTCTGTCCCCAGCCTGTAGCGCTGCTTGGGGTTGCCGTGGCCAAAGTGCAGAACCCTGCACTTGGCCTTGTTCAGTCTCATCCCATTGGCCTCTGCCCACCCATCCAGCCTGGCCAGGTCCCTCTGCAGGGCTCTCCTACCTTCCAACAGATCATATCTGCTCCTAGCTTGGTGTCATCAGCAAACTTACTGCTGCTGGACTCAAT
This sequence comes from Tricholaema leucomelas, assembly GCA_013400475.1. Lineage (NCBI taxonomy): Eukaryota > Metazoa > Chordata > Aves > Piciformes > Lybiidae > Tricholaema lacrymosa > Tricholaema leucomelas. The sequence goes on from WAAF01014679.1 coordinate 23,667, forward strand.
CCTCTCGTCCAGACCATTACATTTCACTCAGCAGCGAAGGAGCGAATTGAAAAGTGCTGGAGATAACTGTTGTGTTGGTGTAATGAGTGTAATGAAAGAGGAGCCTTAAAGAGCCAGGAGATATACTCACTCTCTGAAAACTGCTAATTTAATAAATTCATGGACTTTTATTTGTCTTGTTTTCTCTTATTCCTGACTCACAAGAGAAAAGTCTTTCTGTAACATTCAGGCTGTGAGAGTTCGGGCTCTTCAGCCTAGAGAAGCGAAGGCTTACAGGAGACCTTGTAGTGGCCTGCCAGTATCTGAAGGAGGCCTACAGGAGGGCTGAGGAGGGACTATTTACAAGGCTAATGACAGGATGAGGAGCAGTGAGGTTTAAACTGGAAGAGAGGAGATTGAAACTGGATGTTAGGAAGAAGTTCTTTACAGTGAGGGTGGTGAGACACTGGAAGAAGTTGCCCAGAGAGGTTGTGGCTGCTCCTTCCCTGGAGGTGTTCAAGGGCAGGTTGGATGAGGCCTTGAGCAACCTGATCTAGTGGGAGGTGAGGGGTTGAAACTGGATGAGCTTTGAGGTCCCTTCCAACCTAAATCATTCTATGGTAACACTAAGTTTAGTGCAAGAGAGACAGTGAAGTTCTGGGGAGAGTTCAACAGAGGCTACAAAGATGCTGAGCATCTCTGTGAGGAGGAAAGGCTGAGAGCCCTGGGGCTGTTGAGCCTGGAGATGAGCAGCTTGAGAGGGGATCTGATCAATGCTCAGCAAGAGATAAAGGTTGAGAAGCAAGAGGATGGGGCCCAGATTCTTCTCAGTGATTCCCAGTGATAGGACGAGGGGCAGTAGGCACAAACTGGAACCAAGGAGGTTGGTACCTTTTCTTTTGGGCAGGGTAATTTGTATTGGCAGGACTGGGAGTTTCTTGGTTGGTTTGAGGATGTTTTGTTTCTTTTATGTTGTGTGACTTACGGTAGATGTTAAGGTAACAATGAGTTGGCTTCGTCTTGGTGCTTCTCAGCTTCACTGCAACTCCCCCTAATTATAGTAGCAACTTAATCCATGCAAGCCCTCTGAAGAGCTTGACTTGGATCACAGATCATCCTACAAGCAGATGAATGGAGATTGAAATATCCACTCTGACAGGGCTATGGGAGAAGACAGCTGAGAGCTGTTTTGATTTCATGTTGGGTTTTTTTAAGCTCCTGGCATTTCTGTTAGGTTTCCAGTACATACAGAGCCCACGAGTTGCATTTTTGCATCCATCTGCAGATAGCAGCACTACTTTTATTTACTTTGGTTCTGGAAAATGTAATTCTCTTGAAATGTTTTTCTTTTTTTGAGAGGAATCAGTAACAAATTTGTAATATGTCTCTCTGCCCACAGCAAGTGTCTTTTCAGGTGATGAATAGCTGGGCAGATGAAATTTGCACCTTCTGCGGGCTATTTTCCACCACTTACCTGCAGACATATATAAATCTTCCAATATTTCCCCCTCCAGCATTGCTCTGAGATGTCTTGGTCTTTTATCTGGCGTTTTCATTATGTTTCAGGACTGTTGGGAAGCAATTGTATTTTCTCTCAGTGAATAGAATAGAATCAACCAGGTTGGAAGATACCTCCCAGATCATCCAATCCAACCTGTCACCCAGCCCTGTGCAGTCAACCAGACCATGGCACTAAGTGCCTCATCCAGGCTTTTCCTGAACACCCCCAGGGACGGTGACTCCACCACCTCCCTGGGAAACTGGGAACTCCACTCTGGCTCCCTGGAGCCAGAAGATGGGCTTGGGCACTGGTTTCCTCCAGGAGCCTTGTCCAGTCTATTTCTGAGCACTTCCATAAAATGCCACTTTTTACTCTGTTTAAAACATTTAAATATCTATTACAGAAAAGCACTTTTGGTCATGCCACAGGTCACTAAACGCTGCTTCACTGGGGTGCATTAAGAGCGTGACCGGCAGGTTGAGCCAGGTTCTCCTTCTCCTCTGCTCTGCCTTAGTAAGGCCACAGCTGGAGTATTTGGTACAGTTCTGGGCTTCTCTGTTCAAGAGAGACAGGGAACTACTAGAGAGAGTCCAGGAGAGGCTACAGAGATGCTGAAGGGACTGGAATACAGTCTCAAGTTGTGCCGGGTGAGGTCTAGGCTGGATGTTAGGAGGAAGTTGTTGGCAGAGAGAGTGATTGGCATTGGAATGGGCTGCCCAAGGAGGTGGTGGAGTCACCGTCCCTAGAGGTGTTGAAGCCAAGCCTGGATGAGGCAGTGCCATGGTCTAGTTGACTGGATAGGGCTGGGTGCTAGGTTGGACTGGATGAGCTTGGAGGTCTCTTCCTACCTGATGGATTTTATGATTCTATGATTTCTGTGAGGAGGAAAGGCAGAGAGCCCTGGGGTTGTTGAGCCTGGAGAGGAGCAGCCTAAGAGAGGATCTTCTCTATAACTGATCCATAGTTAAAGGGTGGGGAACAAGAGGATGGGGTCAGGCTCTTTTAAGTGGTGCCCAGTAATAAGATAAGAGGCAGTGGGCACAGAGTAGAACTACCTGAAGATGTGGAAGGTCTTTGCAGTGAGGGTGCCGGAGCCCTGGAGGAGGCTGCCTAGAGATGCTGTGGAGTCTTCTTCTCTGGAAAGGTTCCAAACCCACCTGACTCTTGTGATCTGGGCAATCTGCTGTGGGTGACCCTGCTTTACCAAGAGGGCTGGACTAGATGATCTCCAAAGGTGCCTTCCACTATTCCATGATTCTACTGAAGTTGTACATGAGCAGTCCTGAAGCAATATTCATCTGTATGGCCCAGTTTTCTCTGGGGAGGTGCAGGTGATGTTGGATGTCAGTTTGACCTGTAGATGGTTTTGGTGAGCTTTGTGTCGTGTTGCCCAGTACATGTTTCATTTCCCAGAAGTTTTTTCTTTCATTGTAAAAGAACAATAATTAGTGATGAGTAATAACAGTGATTGATGTTGGCACTCAATATGAATTAGAAAATAGGAGTTCAAAGGCATAAATGGCTGCTCTGTGTTACAGGAGCCTCACAGTCAAAGGGAAGATAAATCTGTGGACAAAAGTCAGCTTCCTATTAGAGCCAAGCAAGTGACCACAAAGACTGTGTGATTGGTATCCAGTTGATACCTGCTGATAAATCCCAGTTTCCAGGCCTGAGCCACAAGGTGACATGTAGGACAAGGCCTGAGGAATGGTGTAGAGTCAAGAAATTAAATGGATCTTTCTTAAGATCTGTTCTAGCTTACTGTCAAACCTCTGTTCCAAAAGGGGCAAATAAGATGAATGCTGCTTTCAAAGAGAAAGGTGGTAGAGGGGAGGAGATGCTTTGCCTCCAGGAAATCAATTTGGATGGATGCTGACTTAAACAACTGAATAATTTATTGTGAGAATAAGACATAACTTCATAGAATCAATCATAGAATCATAGAATGGTTTAGGTTGGAAGGGACCTCAAGGATCATCCAGCTCCAACTCCCCGCCATAGGCAGGGACACCTCCCACTAGAGCAGGCTGCTCAAGGCCTCATCCAGCCTGGCCTTAAACGCCTCCAGGGAGGAAGCATCCACAACCTCCCTGGGCAACCTGTTCCAGTGTCTTACCACCCTCACTGTAAAGAACTTCCTCCTAACATCCAGTCTAAATCTCCCCTCTTCCAGCTTAAACCCATTCCCCCTCGTCCTAACATTACTAGACCGTGTAAATAGTCCCTCCCCAGCCTTCCTGTAGGCTCCCTTCAGATACTGGAAAGCCACTATAAGGTCTCCTCGAAGCCTTCTCTTCTCCAGGCTGAAGAGCCCCAACTCTCTCAGCCTGTCCTCATAGCAGAGGTGCTCCAGCCCTCTGATCATCTTTGTGGCTCTCCTCTGGACCCGCTCCAGCAGTTCCATGTCCTTCTTGTGTTGGGGGCTCCAGAACTGCACACAGTACTGCAGGTGGGGTCTGAGGAGAGCAGAGTAAAGGGGCAGAATCCCCTCCCTTGCCCTGCTGGCCACACTTCTCTTGCTGCAGCCCAGCACAGGGTTGGCTGTTCATGTATTTCAAGTGTGGAATTTAGATCCTTTTATTCACAGAAGTGGTAATTAAGGGAACTAAAGGAAACAGTAGGGTCGTGCACTTGGGTTAGGGCAAACTTTGGTATCAGTACAGGCTGAGAGGTTCATGAGATGGAGAGCAGCCCTGCAGAAAAGGACTTGGGGGTGCTGGTGGATGAGAAGCTGGACATGAGGCAGCATTGGGCACTTGTAGCCCAGATGACCAGTGGCAGCCTGAACTGCACCAAAAGGCGTGTGGCCAGCAGATGGAGAGAGGGATTCTGCCGTTCTGCTCTGCTGAGACCTCACCTGGAATACTGCTACTTGAGAGCAGTGCTTATGTGCCCTTGGGTTTTGAGTGATGCATGATCATGGCTTCTGGTTACTTTTGTAGGACAGAGGAGGTTTTTAAATCCCAAGTATAAGTTTTTGTGAACTAAATTTTGTACCAAGTGTCTTTGGTGATACCTGTAGCTGCCACAGGTGTGTTTGATCTTCATCTGGGACAGAGACAGATACTAGAGGACAATTTTGGTCAGAATGAGCTTGTGTGCTTGCAGAGCTGCTCCACTGCTGCTGTTGGACTTTGTGAGGCTTCTCACTCCAATACACCACATAGCAAGCAGCAGCAGCAGATGTGGTACAGGGATGCTTCAGATGAAGCAGCTGTTATTATGTCTATAAATATCTGAGGGGTGGGTGTCAAGTGGATGGAGCCAATCTCTTCTGGGTGCTGCACAGCAATAAGACAAGGAGCAACAGCTACAGGGTGGAACAGAGAAGGTTTCACCTCAACACGAGGAGAAACTTCTTTACAGTGAGGGTAACAGAGCACTGGAGCAGGCTGCCCAGAGAGGTTGTGGAGTCTCCTTCTCTGCAGACTTTCAAAACGCACCTGGATGCATTCCTGTGTGAACTACTTCTTGCTTTTGACAGGGGGCTTGAACTCGATGACCTCTGCAGGTCCCTTGCAACCTCTGATATTCTGTGACACTGTGATTCTAGGACTGTTTTTGCTTGGGTGTTTGTTGGGTTTTTTTAGGATGCATTTAAGGATTTGAAGCTGAGAGCAAAACAGATGTTGATTTATCCCATTTGGAATGGGAGCTGCCTCCCTCCTTTTCTCCACTCGCTGAGCTTCCCACTGTGCTGTCTCTGCCTGACTGAGCATATTTAGCACCACTGACAAGACAGCTAACCTGTTTGATGGATTTTTGTCACTCCCCACTCCACAGCACCTTATTTCTCTGCTCCTTTGAAGCCTCTGAGTGTTTATGGATTTGACCTAGCACTTCTTGCTGCGCGGAGCAGCTTCATCGCAGTTCAGAGCAGGCACAGCAGATGCTCTCTGTGCCCTTTCTAATGGGAACTGTGGTGCCAAATGCCACAAATAAGGCAGCAGATGTAAGGCATAGGTGGCTGTAGTGGGTCTGTACAATAACAGCATCTTACAGAAGCACTGCTCTGTAGTAGCAGGCTTGATGATCTCTTAAGTTTTAAACAGGCTGGCTTGAACATGATGCTGTTGCTGCTCTGAATCCTTTTGGGTCAGCTTTGTAGCTTCTTCAGGAAGGGGAGGAGAATGATTTGCTGTGACTCTTGGGCCAGTTCTGTTCTTGCTCTGTAACCTCCACGCATGTGCTGCATGCTAGAGATCACTGATAAAAGGAGCTGCTGAGTCCTTCCCAGTGGGTGAAGTGGAGAAGATGAGATCTGCAAGCTGAGCAGGACTTCCAGGAGGGAGGGTCTGGTGTTCATAGGAGGACGAATCAGGACAGATGGGGCTGGGTTGCTGGTTTCAGGGGCAAAGATCACTCACCTCTCCATGTTACCCTTCAATTATTCTTGGGAGCAAGAGTATGAAGAAGAAATGTCACATCACCATTTGCTATGGATAATTCAGGATGGATACTCTGCTGAATGGGCTTGTAATGTTTCTTCCCAAATGCTCTTTACTGGTTTTGCTTGCTCTGGGTAAAAGAGCCATGGAAAGCTTTAACGTAGAAAGCTGGCTGGTGTGCATTGGGGGGTGGGGGTTAAATTAATGATCCTGAATTTAAGGATGCTACTTATCTTTCTGCTTCTATTGCAGTCTTCAAACGAATGAAATTCATGAGGTTTATTGGCTTGTAGTTATAAAGCATCAATAACGTTCCCCTTGGCAGGCTTTTGTGTGTGTGTGTCTGAGTGCGTGCGGTGAATGGAGGGAAATGTAATCTCCAGGTTATCAAACTGTTTTACAGTGTTCCTCTGAACTGCAGAAACCCTTGGGAATATTTATGCCTCTCCTGAGTCTTATTACCACAAAAAATTATATGTGTGTTTTATGGGATAGGAAATATATTGTATTTCTTTCTGATCATAAACAAAACAGAAATATGAGCTCTTGCCCTCCCCAAAAGTTGTAGCGGATGCTCTTGGGCTTGTGTCAGTTGGTACATCTCCTAGTCATGTTTGTACCTTGAGTCTTGGCATTGCCACACTGAGAGGCTTCTTGGGTCCTTTTGTTTTCCTCCCCTTTGGTTACGTGGAGCTTGATGTTCCTGCTCATTCTTTACTGCGAGGGTCTTTACAGTGAGACACTGGAACAGGTTGCTCGGGGAGGTCATGGGAGCCCCCTTCCTGGAGGTGTTCAAGGCTAGGCTGGATGAGGCCTTGAACAACCTGGTCTTAGTGGAAGGTGTCCCTGCCCATGGCAGGGGGTTTGGAACTGGATGATCTCTAGGGTCCTGTGCTAGTTTGAAGCTAGCTGGAATGTTTTGGTGAGAAGAATTAGATTACAGGCTGTGAAAGGAAAACAGTGGTGGTGTCTGCTTCCCTCATAGGCTTACTGAGATGTGTAAGAACAAAAAGCAAAACATAGATTAACCACTCTGCATCTCACTTGGGCTGCTGCTGGGGAACTGGCTGAGCTGTATCTTACTCTCTAACCTCACCTTGCATTTCGGACTAATCCACTTTGCTTCCTAACCCCCTGGCCAAACCTCCATTCTTCCTTGGGACTGGGGTAAGATTGAGAGGGGTAGAGGGAAGGTGAAGGGGCAGTTGAGAGCCCCTCCTGGGGACTCAGGTTTCTGGGAGGGCTGTTGTGTTTCTGTATTACATTTTACCTTGTCTATTTCTGTCTCTAACTGTATATACTGNAGGGAGGTTGTGGAGCACAGAAGCACCGAATGTGATCTTCGATCACATTCGGTGCTTCTGTGCTCCACAACCTCCCTGGGCAACCTGTGCCAGTGTCTCACCACCCTCACTGTAAAGAACTTCCTCCTAACATCCAGTCTAAATCTCCCCTCTGCCAGCTTAAACTCATTCCCCCTCATCCTGACATTCCCAGACCTTGTCAATAGTCCCTCCCCAGCCTTCCTGTAGGCTCCCTTCAGATACTGCAAAGCCACTCTAAGGTCTCCTGGAAGCCTTCTCTTCTCCAGGCTGCAGAGCCCCAACTCTCTCAGCCTGTAAACTCCTACGGCTGCACTGAAGACTGCACACCCCATTGATAATGGTTTCCCAATTGACTCTGTCTTTTAAAACTCTTTCATTTTGTAGATGCTAAAATCCAAAGGGGAAAACACCAACCAACCAACCAAAAAACCCTGAAAACTCAAACAAACAAAGCAACCAACCCAGACAGACAAAAAGTGCATCATTCCTTACTAGGAAATGGGAGTGTTTGAGGGAATTGCTTTCTAGCCTGGCCTGTGGCCCTGAGGTCTGCTGCTAGCACATGATGCACCTCAGTTTGCTGCAGTGATGCTAGTGAGGAAGGTGAGAGGAGGCTCTGCAGGGTGAGGCAAGGTGGCTTGTGATAAACATTTTAGCAAGAAGTTTATTTAGCATCATAGTGTAGCAGAAACTATCACCAGGACTTCAAGGAGTGTTCTGGCATTAGAGGCTGCTCCTGCTTTTCCACAGCTCAGTTTCTCTATAAATAATTGTTCAAAGCCCTTTCTTCTCAAGAGGCCATAATTATTTTCAGATGTTACTGAGTATTTTCTGCACTCCTTTTGTACCTACACAGAGTGAATTACTGTTCTTTCTCTCTCAGTGCTCTGCTCTTGCTCTTGTTCCTGCCCGTTTCAGGCTCCCAAGGCAGCGCTGGGTTGTTACCTCTGCTGCTGAGAGGCGTTGTGCCAACAATCCTAATTAGGGGTGCCATGAACCACAGTTAAGAACAGAGCAGCTAACGAGGACAAACAAATGTGCTCCTGACAGTATAATTGAAACTGCAGGGGAGTGTGGCAGTGGTTTGCAAATGTCAATGAGGAATTCAGCAAGGGCATTGAGGAAATGATTACTCTTAAGATCTGCAGAAGGAGTTTTCTCAGGGACTGAAGGCAGGCAGGACCTCTGCTGCGTCTGTTATCCGTTTTTAATTAGCTGTTCCCTCCCGATTGCCTGCATCTTGCAGCTTCTCCTAACGCTCTTCATCTGCTGTTTTGACTGAAGTGACCCTTTGGTGTCCCCAGCTGTCCCCATGGCTGCTCTTGGGCAGATGCTTTTCTTGTGCAGTCTCGTGAGCTGCGTGGTCTGTAAGTGGCTGTTAGTGTGGGTGAGGTGGACACAAGGTCTGGGATTTGCTGCTAATTAAGTTCCTGGACATGAACTGCTTCACAAACTCCACTTAGAGGATTTGTCTAATTGACTGAGGAAATAGCTTGAAGTGGAAGAACATTTCTTTCCATTAATGTTCAAATCAACTGCAAATTGCAGGACTTTGAAGGCTCCATACTTGCTTAAGAGAAAAGCTTTTTTTTCCAAAGATGACAAGTGAACTTTAAGTCAGAAAGAGATGCATTTATATATGGAGGCAAAAGGGGCTTAAGTAGTTTTCTGCATGAAGAAATGGAAAGCTGCTGATGACCAGTGAAGGTGGGCTGTAACCTCAGACTTAGACTGGGAAAGGTACAGTTTCTTTCCTTTGTATAGAGTGGGGACTGATGAGTGAGAGAGAATGGAAAATCCTTTGGCTTAGCAAATGTTTCAGCATCTGAGTTGGCTCTTCTCACACCCATTGCTCCTTGTCCTATCACAGGGAGCAAGTTGCAGCACAAGAGGTCCCACCTCAACACAAGGGGGAACTTCTTTACTGTAAGGGTCACAGAGCACTGGAACAGGCTCCCTGGAGAGGTTGTGAAGTCTCCATCTCTGGAGACTTTCAAGCCCTGTCTGGATGTGTTCCTTTGTGATCTGTGCTAGATTGTGTGGCCCTGCTCTGGCAGGGGGGTTGGACTCAGTGATCTCCTTGGGTCCCTTCCAACCCCTAATATCCTGTGCAGAGTGGTTCCCTTTATGCAGTGGCAGATACAACTGTGTTGGAGGTCTCCCTTGCTGTCAAAATGGAGTGCCAAAGGAAAGGCGTGGACTGTAGTGCAGAGATGTGTTCTTTAGAGGATGAAATGCTGGGAGCCTGTGGGGTGTCTGGAGTGGGGATACTCAGCTCAAAATAGACAGGAAGGGGCAGGGCTACCAGGTGAAGGCCTCCACAGGTCTTACATAGTCTGTGCAGTTAATTCAAGATGTGATACCAGTTAAAATAGTATGGCTCTCTTGCAAAGGAAGGCTGAGAGATCTGGGGCTGTTTAGCCTGGAGAAGAAAAGTCTGAGAGAGGACTTTACCAAGGTCTGCAAGAGGATGGAGTTAGTCTCTTTTCAGTAGTAGGACACAAACTCTATCATAGGAATTTCTATCTCAATATCAGGAGAAACTTCTTTACTCTGAGGGTGACAGAGCCCTGGAGCAGGCTGCCCATAGAGATTGTGGAGCCTCTTTACAGATCTTCAAAACCTGCCTGGACTTGATGAGGCACTGGAATGGACTGCTGAGAGAGGTAGTGGAGTCTCCATCCCTGGAGGTGCTTAAGAAAAGACTGGATGTGGCAGTTGGCATGGTTTATCTGATGTTGTGGTGTTAGGTCATAGGCTGGACTTGATGATCTCAGATGCCCTTATCAGCCGCAATGATTCTGTGATTTTGTGGCTCCGTGACTTATTCCTGTGTGACTTGCTCCTGCTTTGCAGGGGGGTTGGACTTGATAATTTCTGGAGGTCTCTTCCAACCCCTGGTATTCTGTGATTCTGATGCTTCTGTGATTCACAGCTGAACTGTGGTGGCTGGCTTATAGCAAATTCAGACCCTCTCTCTCCTGTGGCAGATCATTAAGCCAGGTTGCATCAAGTCTCGTTCGTTGTGAGCTGAGTATTCATGCCTGTCATTACTGTGTGATACCCAGCTAAGGTAACAGCAGCTGGAAATAGATGTAGGTGATTATTTCCTTTCATCTCCTCCAGATCTTTCCCCTGCTAATGTAGACCAATACAAAAAACCAGGGCACTGGCAAGGATCCCAAATATTTAATAGTAGCCCTTCTGCTTTTGGGGTGAGCTGTGTGCACTCTGCAGTAATGGCATAGCCACTGCTAAGAGCTACTGGTCTAATTCTAGAGGGTTTTTTTGTCTCCTTTCTTGAGGATTCTGCTATTACACACAGCTGTCTGTCTGTGGTCTACAGCTTGTCTGTGCCACACACTGAGAGTGTGATTTGCCACTGGAATGGGCTGCCCAGGGAGGTGGTGGAGCAACTGTCCCTGGAGGTGTTCAAGAAAAGCCTGGATGAGGCACTTAGTGCCATGGTCTGGTTGACTGGATAGGGCTGGGTGCTAGGTTGGACTGGATGATCTTGGAGCTCTCTTCCAACCTGGTTGATTCTACTCTATTCACTGGGAGGTCATTATTAGGCAAGAAATTAAATTTCACTTGATGGGCTGGTTTTGTTTAATTGTGGTGTGCATTGTCCTGGCTATTTGAGAGCCACTGACCTTGGACCAGCACTTCCACTACACTGACCTATAACAAAGGTCTAGTAATGTCAGGATGAGGGGTAATGGGTTTAAGCTGGAGGAGGGGAGATTTAGACTGGATGTTAGGAGGAAGTTCTTTACAGTGAGGGTGGTGAGACACTGGCACAGGTTGCCCAGGGAGGTTGTGGCTGCTTCCTCCCTGGAAGTGTTCAAGGTCAGGTTGGATGAGGCCTTGAGCAGCCTGCTCTAGTGGGAGGTGTCCCTGCCTATGGCAGGGGGTTGGAGCTGGATGATCCTTGAGGTCCCTTCCAACCTAAACCATTCTATGATTCTATGAAAGGAAAAAAGGAATTTGGGTCAGAGGAGCTGTATGAACATTATGGACATTGAGATGCTTGTAGTAAATGTGGAAGCAGCTTGTCTAATAGTATCACTTAAAACTGGGTTTGAGCTGTACATTAGATTGCCACTGGTCTTGCATTGTGTTCTATACTTATGGAAACTAAGAGTTTTAGTACTAAGGAATTTGCCTTTTCTCCGTGGAGAACTAAATCTTGCTCGTGGAGGGTTGTGTTGTGTTTTGTGGTGTGGGTTTTTTTAATAGCTCCTGGGGACTAGATGTAATCAACAGTGGTACCAGTGTTGATTACAACAGCTGAGCAATAGGAGCTTTTTAAACAGGCTGAGTAAAATGTGTGTGGTTTTGTGGTGGAGGCAAGGCAGAGATTAGCCCTTGGAGAAAAGAAGTATTTCTTTTGATGAGCATCTGTGATGATTAACTCATGAAAGAAATCAAAGGATACGTGGCTGTACCTCTGCTGATCAGCCAGGAGCTGAAGGGGCCATCATGCTTTGGTTGCAGGCATTCAGTGTGAGACAACAGAGGCAGGTGTGTGCTGTAGAAGTGCAGCCATGGGCTGGTGCAACATCCATCTATAGAAGGGGGGAGCTTATCAACGTCTATAAATATGAGAGGTGGGTGTCAAAATGAAGGTGCCAGGCTCTTTTTGGTGATGCCCAGCAATAGGACAAGGAACAATGGGTCTGAACAGAGGAGGTTCCACCTCAACATGAGCTGACACTTTGCAGTGCGGCTGCTGGAGCCCTGGAACAGGCTGCCCAGAGAGCTTATGGAGTCTCCTGCTCTTTCAGTTCTCTCCTGGATGTGTTCCTGTGTGTGCTCCTGTGGCTGATCCTCCTTTAGGAGGGGGGTTGGGCTTGATATTCTCTGGAAGTCCCTTACATCCTCTACCATTCTATGGTTCTGAGACCACCATCAGAAGGGACTCGCTGTTCTGTTTCATGACTGCTGCATACTGCTGGAGTAACTCTTGGAAAAGGCCACAAAACCTACTACTATTTCACCATATTCCCTTCTCTTTTTTAATCCAGATTACATGTGGAACATTTTAAGTGTAAACAGTGCTGTTCTGCAGTGAAAGATACTTTTGAAGATCTGTTGTATGTAAATCTTCTAATTTCCAGGAGCTGCAGTGTGCTTTTCCACCTGACTGCCTACCCTTGTGTAATTATATAAGGAACAGAACTGCTCCATGTAGTATGGATTTGTCCTAATAATAGCCTTGTGTTCCCCACCCCCCCCAATATGTTCTGCAGCCATTGTATTTTTGTGCAGAGCTGGACATGTGGAATGGAGTCTTTACCTACAGCTAATGCAAGATGCTCTCAGGGGATATAAATATCATGTCACTTTTTCTGCAAAGGGTAACAGATGGCATCTAGCCACATAGATGCTTTGATTTGCTGTGAGCTGTTGTGATGCTGTCTCAAGGGAAAAAAAGTTTAGCACACAACCATTCCTGCTAGCCTCAGCAGCCAGAAGTCTCCAACGAGCTGACCTCTGGTGAGCAGTGTCAGTGTGGTGAGCAAGGATGTGACAGGGAAGTCTTTGCACATGCTTTTAGTTTGTGGAAGGAGAATGCCCTCAGAGTGCTGCTTCTCAGATGTAAAAAAAATGATGGGTTCTCACAACTACATTAGCTCACCCACATCCTTAAAACAAAGATGAAAGATGTTTCCTGGGGAGAACAGTGATGCAATATTTACTCAAAAGATACAGAGGCAGATAAAAGGAGCCACTTTGTTCTTTCCCTCCACTATATGATGCTGCTTTGTGTTGAAGGATGTTAAAGGAAACTAGCTGTTCAAAACAAAGCCTAGAGAAAAGAAGGATAATGGGGATTGACTTCCATGAGGCTTATTTAGCTTCTTAGCTCTGCATCATTCCTGCTATGGAAAAATGATTCATAGAATCATAGAATGGTTTAGGTTGGAAGGGACTTTAAGGGTCATCCAGCTCCAACCCCCTGCCATAGGCAGAGACACCTCCCACTAGAGCAGGTTGCTCAAGGCCTCATCCAGCCTGGCTTTAAACGCCTCCAGGGAGGAAGCATCCACAGCCTCCCTGGGCAACCTGTGCCAGTGTCTCACCACCCTCACTGTAAAGATTGCTGATTTGCATTGAACTAATGCAGATCTATAGTATTTTAGCTTAATTCCAATCTCTAGCCTCTGTCTTGTTCATCTATCAAATCACAGAATCACAGAAACGTGCAGGTTGGCAAAGCCCCTCAGGATCACCAAGTCCAACCTAGAACCCTGCTCTGCAAGATTCACCTTAAACCATATCCCTACGTACCACATCCAAACCATCCTTAAACACATCCAGGGTGGGAGACTCCTCCACCCCCCTGGGCAGCTCATTCCAGTCCCTGACCATTCTCTCCATGAATAGCTTTTTTCTAATGTCCAATCTAAACCTCCCCAGCCTCAGCTTGAGGCTATTCCCCCTTGCTCTGTCTCCAATTACCTGTGAGAAGAGACCAGCAGCAGCCTCTTCACAATGTCCCATCAGGTGGTTGTAGAGAGTATTTCAATTGTCTGACTTCTAGAGATGTGGCTTCGTGGTGCTAGTTTAGGTTTATCAGTTGCTCATAACTGCAAACCTGTGACCTGAGGGTGCTGCTGGTGTGAGTGCCATTGGTGCCTGTGGAATGGGACATTTGTGAGCCGTCACTCAGTGAGGTTGTTGTGTTTACAGAGACATAGAGGTTGTGAGTGTGCACTTCTGCACTCCATATGTGAAAGAAATTCTGCACCTAAGGAGAAACAGCATTTTGGAATGGATTTGGAGTGCTCTAAGCATCCAGGTCACTAATGTTAGTGAAGTTAATTCTCTTTCTGTTTCACTGCCCTTTTCAGAGAATCACAGAGTGATGGGGGTTGGAAGGGAGCTCTGGAGGTCAAGTCCAACCCCACTGCCAAAGCAGAATCACCTAGGGTAGGTCACACAGGAATGCATCCAGATAGGTTCTGAGGGGAGGCTCCACAGCCTCTCTGGGCAGCCTGCTTCAAGGCTCTGTTGCCCTCACAGTAAAGACATTTTTCCTCAAATTGAGGTGGATCTTCCTGTGCTCCAGTGTGTGTCTATTGCCTCTTGTCTTATCAGAGGGCATCACTGAAGAGAGACTGGCCCCTTCTTCATACCCACCCTTCAGGTGTTTATAAACATTGGTAAGGTCTCCTCTCAGTCTTTCCCAGACTGAACAACCTTTTGACCATTTCTTACCACAGGCTCTGCTTTCATGTGAGTTCTGTTCAGCTTCACAGCAATTGCAGGTGCTTGGTTGGTTGGTTTGTTTTGCTGGGCTTTGTATTTAGAACCTGGACCTCAGAGCTGCAGGAGAAGCTCACCTTCACAGCTCCAAAGCTTTGCTGTGGACAGGTGTTGTGTATGTGGTGCTTAGCAGATGTAGTTTTACAGGCTTTTATTGTTTATCATGGAAGAGTTAGAAAGAAAAAGAAGTCCAAGTGGATGGGCATTGTCAGAAACGTCTCTTGCTCTGCATAGTGAAAGAGATCCAGGCATAGTAAAAGAGATCCAGGCTGTATTCCCTGCAGGATCATTCAAACACTTTCTGAAGTGATTTGTCACCTCATAGCTGTCTACAACTACCTGAAGGGAGGCTGTAGCCAGGTGAGGTTGGTCTCTTCTGCCAGGCAACCATCAACAGAACGAGGGGACACAGTCTCAAGTTGTGCCAGGGCAGGTCTAGGCTGGATGTTAGGAGGAAGTTGTTGGTAGAGAGAGTGATTGGCATTGGAATGGGCTGCCCAGGAAGGTGGTGGAGTTGCCATGCCTGGAGGTGTTCAAGCAAAGCCTGGATGAGGCACTTAGTGCCATGGTCTGGTTGATTGGCTAGGGCTGGGTGCTAACTTGGACTGAATGATCTTGGAGATCTCTTCCAACCTGGTTGATTCTGTAATTCCTCTGAGTAAAAATGATCCTAAAATTCTGTGGTGGTCTGAAGGGAGTATGTTAGCAGCTGTAGTCTGTAGGGCAAAGCCTGTGGGGGAACACTGCCTTGTCAACCTGAGCTTCTGCACAGACTGCAGATCATATACAGGGATCTCCAGGGGAGATGCAGCCAGCTGTGGGCACTGGGATGGTGCTTCAGTAACATGCTGAGCTCCAGCAGCTTTGTGTGGTGTCAAATCAGTGGTTTCTTAATGCAAACCAGTATCTAAGTGCTGAAGACTGAGTTACTCTCATTTTTTGGGCATGCCCAAGGTTTTCTACCAATGGTGCTTCTTTTGTCTTTCTGTAAGAATGCTACTTGGTGAAGAATGGATGGCCACATTTTTTTGGTGGTAGGAGCTGTGAATGAGAACCATTGTATGGATGGGACTTGCAAGATGATTGCTGTATCAGAGTGAGGAGGAAAGCCCAATCCAGGAGCCAGAAGGAGACACTTTCATCTTGAGAAGGTGATGCTGCCCCTGAAGTGTGGGATGGAGCTGAAGAAGATGTATAGCTAAAATCTTCAGTGGGGTTAGAGCTGGACCTTTCTAGAGATGGAGAACATCCATCAGCAGGGCAAAGAGCAACAGCTGTGGGCTGGAAACTTCTCTTGAAGGCTTGTGAGCAGTTTGTACAGCTCCAAAGGTTGGCTGTACAGCTCCAAAGGTTGGCCATCCAGCTGTAACATAATGTATAGGTAGCATCCCATAGAAAATTAGTTTTCTTCATGTCTAACATCGTCAGTTCACTCATCTGTTGAAAGGCAATGATTATAATAATAGCTCTAAATGCCTTTAAGAGACTTCTCTTAGTTCCTGTGCAGTCACACACATCTCATTTCACCCTCAAGGCTGCAAAGGAAAAGCATAAATGATAAATCTGTGGAGACAACTAATGGGAAATGATATTGATTGCTCTTTCAGAGTGTTAACTTTTTATGTGAGCAGCCTGTGTGTCAGTTGTTTGTTGTCAGGTCGGGATTTTTGTCTTTGATTTTATACAAGCTCTGATAGAGGGCCTTGGGGGTGTTTGGAGTGACAGCAGGTGGTGCAGGGAGCTGGTAGGAACTTGTTTTAATTGACTTTAAATTCTGTGGTGTTAAAAAAATAGCAGAAGATACCCAGTTCCTGAGTGTCTTTCCCAACTAGTGAGTACCCTTAGTGCAGAGGCTTTTCCCAGCTCTGTAAAGACAACTCTTAGCACTCCTTACTTTGGTGTTTTATATCAAGGGAAGGAACATTTAAGCTAAAGACCATGGAGCTGTGGATGCTCCTGCACAGACAAAAACTGTGATATCTTTCCATGCTGTATAATTGCAGCTTGTCTTGTATCATTGTGTCTTTTAGACTACAGCAGAGCAGAGCCAGGTGCCTGTAAAATTCAGCCTTTGTCAGTGTGCTGCCATCCTCAGCGTGCCGAGCAGGTGTCCAGGACACCCCAAAGCTGGAAATCAGACTGTAATAGTAGCACATTTCTAGCTTGCTCATTTGCCAAGAAATGGAAGTAAGAGGATATGATGCCTTTAAAAACCCAGTAGAATAGAATAGAGTCAACCAGGTTGGAAGAGAGCTCCAAGATCATCCAGTCCAACCTAGCACCCAGCCCTATCCAGTCAACCAGACCATGGCACTAAGTGCCCCAGCCAGGCTTTGCTTGAACACCTCCAGGGACGATGACTCCACCACCTCCCTGGGCAGCCCATTCCAATGCCAATCACTCTCTCTGCTAACAACTTCCTCCTAATGTCCAGCCTATATCTCCCCGGGCACAACTTGAGGCTGTGTTCCCTTGTTCTGTTGCTGGTTGTTTGGCAGAAGAGACCAACTCGCACCTGGCTACAGCCTCCCTTCAGGTAGTTGTAGACAGCAATGAGGTCTCCCCTTCATTGGAATTTTCCATCTATCAACCAGTTTACATTGCTGTCTTCAGCAAATATCATGAGCAATGAGTTACACTTCTGGTGAGAGTGAGCAGCTAAGGGTGACCTCACGCCTGCCTTGTCTGCAGGAGCATCAATAACTCTATGACTACCTGAAGGGAGGTTGTCATGAGGTGGGTGTTGGTCTTTTCTTCCAAGTAATTAGTGATAGAACAAGAGGGAGCAGCTTCAAGCCACAGCAGGGGAGGTTTAGGCTGGACATAGGGGAAATGTTTGTCACTGAAGCAGTTGTCAGGCGTTGAAACAGGCTGCCCAGAAAGGTGGTTGAATCGCCACACCTGGGTGTGTTTAAAAGCCATATAGATGTGGTGCTTGGAGGTATGGGTTAGTGATGGGCTTGGTAGAATAGGGTTAATGGTTGGATGTTATCTTGACATTCTTTTCCAACCTAAATGATTCTATGAGTAAATGGAGATTCAGCACTGTAACACTGCCACTACAGTCATAGAATCATAGAATGGGTTAGGTTGGAAGGGACCTCAAGGATCATCCAGCTCCAACCCCCTGCCATAGGCAGGGACACCTCGCACTAGAGCAGGTTGCTCAAGGCCTCATCCAGCCTGGCCTTAAACACCTCCAGGGAGGAAGCATCCACAACCTCCCTGGGCAACCTGTGCCAGTGTCTCACCACCCTCCCTGTAAAGAACTTCCTCCTAACATCCAGTCTAAATCTCCCCTCCTCCAGCTTAAACCCATTCCCCCTCATCCTGACATTACTAGACCTTGTCAATAGTCCCTCCCTAGCCTTCCTGTAGTGTCCCTTCTGAAGTCCCTCCAGACTACCTCTAAACCAGTTAGATACTGCCTTCCTCTAACTCAAGTTCAGCAGCCATCATCTACTTCAGATGCAACCACAGCAGCAGTAGTAAACAAGCCTTTGCTAGCTTTGTGTTGCTGCTGACGTTAGCAGAATGCCCCCAGTTTCCTCAGCCCTTTGTCAGGCAGCTTTGTGAAGGAGACAACATTCTGCTATTGCACAATTAGCAGAAATGTGCATAGATCTCCTGGAATTACAGATGCTGTGTCTGCTTTTAGTGGGATAAAAATGATGAAGTTGGTTTGTCATGGGCTGCTCAGAATAAATCACTTGCTGGAAGTCCTGAGAAGAGATGGAGTAGCACTTTTCTGTCTCTTTGAAATGTCATCTTTAAAAAGCTCTGTCCCCTAACTCTGGATGCTGTGCTGTGTAGCCACTAACTTTGACAAGTTGGCACTTGCTTGCAGTCTCAGATGTTCATCTAGAACATATGTTGTGAGACTGAAAGAAAAGCCATTGCAGAGCAGAAATAGTCGAGGCTGCTCTGGGTGGGCTGAAGATGTCATCTTGGTTTCATGTTTGACAACATCAGAAGCATTGCCTCAGTGTGGGAGAAGTCACAATATTTGGTACAGGGCTTTAAGATGTAATTTAGTTGGTTTGGGTTTTTTTCTTCTCCTCCCCCCTGAGAGTCTTTGCTCTCCTCACCCTGTGCTTTGGCACTGTTGTTATTGCACTTGGCATCTGGCACCCTAAGGTTTCTGAAAAAGAAATTTCAAGTGTACAATTGCTTTCTCTTTAATAAAGCAGACTTTTTGGTGTTGGAAGATCTTTAGGGCGAGAACAGCAGTGTGTGCACACCGCCTAGTACAGGGAGCAGGATGCCGCAGCCTTTCCTCAGCCACCACACTAGAAATACTCCAGCACCACCAGCTTATTTTGAAGGGGAGTAAAAAACCCCAAAGAAAATCAGTCCAGACTCATGGTTTCTGATGCATCTGACCTCAGAAGCAGTTTAATCTTAGTATTTCAGCTTTTCCTTGTACTTGGAGACATGGACTCGCCTACAGTTTGTTGTGTCATATGCACAGGATGAGGGCTCAGCACTTTCATTCACAGCATCTCTGGGTTCCTGGACCTTGTTCTCTTGCCTCATACAGGAGATGTTCCTTTTGTCCTGAAATAAGCCATAGTACTCAAGCAGGTTGGGAGGATGCAGTATCAGGCTAGAGTTTGTGTGCGCTCCACAGAGTCACAGAAACATTCTGGTTGGAAAAGCTCCTCAGGATCCCCAAGTAGATAATCCCCATTATCCCTACTCTGCAAAGTTCACTCTAAACCATATCTCCAAGCACCACATCCAGATGACTTTTAAACACATCCAGGGTGGGTGACTCCACCACCTCCCTGGGCAGCCCATTCCAATGCCTGACCACCCTTGCTGGGAAAAATGTTTCCTACTGTCCAGTCTAAACCTACCCATTTGCAGCTTGAGGCCATTCCCCCTTATTCTGTCACTATTTACATGTGCGAAGAGCCCAGCAGCAGCCTCTACACAACCTCCTTTTAGGTAGCTGTAGACAGCAATGAGGTCTCCCTTCAGCCTCCTCTTCCTAAACTAAACAGCCTCAGCTCCCTCTCCTTGTATCAGTCTTTGCTCATTTACAGCAAGAAGTCCTCTGTAAAGGCAGAATAAGCTTCAGAGTAACAAACCAGTGAATATTTAACTCCTTAAAGGTGTCAAAAAAGTCTAGTGGGAGGGAGCACGAGAGCCCTGATGTTCTTACCCCCTGCCAGAGAGCCAGGCTGTGTCCCAGCTCCAGGCAGCAAATGCCAGGGTTATTATCATGGAATCAACCAGGTTGAAAGAGACCTCCAAGATCATCCAGTCCAACCTAGCACCCAGCCCTGTCCAATCAACTAGATCATGGCACTAAGTGCCCCATCTAGGCTTGGCCTCCCCTGGCACAACTTGAGACTGTGTCCCCTTGTTCTGTTGCTGGTTGCCTGGTAGAAGAGACCAACCCCACCTGGCTACAGCCTCCTTTCAGGTAGTTGTAGACAGCAATGAGCTCTGCCCTGAGCCTCCTCTGCTGCAGGCTGCACACCCCCAGCTCCCTCAGCCTCTCCTCACAGGGCTGTGCTCCAGGCCCCTTCCCAGCCTTGCTGCCCTTCTCTGAACGTGTTCCAGTACCTCAACATCTCTCTTGAATTGAGGAGCCCAGAACTGGACCCTTGGAGCATGCTCCCACTGTGAGGTGACACAGGAAACCCTCCTGGGCTTTGGGGGGTACTGGAGGGCTCATAGATAGGAGCCAGCTGGGGTCTGGGAAGGTGACACAATCTCCTCCATGCAGCTAGAAGTAGAAAGGACTTCATGCTCTGCCCTGGGGACTGTGTGTGCAGCTCCCATGTGTGTTCTGTGCCTGTTCTGATGAGATCAGAGCTGCTATTGCTTGGTTCAAGTGCATGCTGCCTTTGCTTATGGCTATTTGGCAGGGATTTATTTCCTTTCTTCTTCCCTTAAAACCTCATAACCTCACTTTCTATGTTAGGTAGCATAAAAAAAAGTCCTTTCTCATTCAAAACTGTAAACATAATGAAGTAATTACAATCTGTTTCTTTTTTTCCTCCCATTCTAATTTGTGACTGTTATGGTAATGGCACAGAATGTACTTTTAATCTCTTGTTTCAAGTTCGAGTTAATCTTTTATTTATATATGCATCAACTCAAAACTCCAATCTATTTCCAGAATCACTCTCTCTCTAGCAAGCGCTGCTGCACTTCTTTTTGCATGTGAGATGTGTTAGCTGCATTGTCTGTGAGCATATCTGCACAGCAGCTCAATTACACAAAGGGGATTTTCTACTTTGGAAATGTGGGCTTAGCGTGGGTGCTAATGGAGAGCCTGCCAGGTCTGTCAGCTTCTCATGGCTTCTTTGTCTGACTGTGCTCACTGCATGTCAGCAAGGTGCTGGACAGTGTGAAACTAAAGACAGTGCCAGAACTTGCTGCTTTGCCATTGGGCTCAACACTGGTCAGGCCACACCTTGAGTGTTGTATCCAGTTCTGGGCTCCTCGATTCGAGAGAGGTGCTGAGGTACTGGAAGGTGTCTAGAGAAGGGTGACAAAACTGGAGAGGGGCCTGGAGCACAGCCCTGTGAGGAGAGGCTGAGGGAGCTGTGGGTGTGCAGCCTGCGGAAGAGGAGGCCCAGGGCAGACCTCATTGCTGTCTAAAATGACTTGAAGGGAGGTTGTGGCTAGCTGGAGGTTGATGTCTTCTACCAGGTAACCAGCAATAGAACAAGGGGACGGAGTCTCAAGCTGTGGCAGGGCAGGTCTAGGCTGGATGTTAGGAGGAAGTTGTTGGCAGAGAGAGTGCTTGGCATTGGAATGGGCTGCCCAGGGTGGTGCTGGGGTTGCCATCCCTGAAGGTGTTCCAGAAAAGCCTGGATGAGGCACTTAGTGCCATGGTCTGGTTGATTGGCCAGGGCTGGGTGCTAGGTTGGGCTGGATGATCTTGGAGGTCTCTTCCAATCTGCTTGATTCTATTCTATTCTGTTTCTCTGTCTGCAAAGGCCCAGAAGGTGCATGGCCGTGCCCTTGCACAAGGGATTGTTCTGGGGAAGAACAGTCCCATGTATCAGTACAGGATGGGGACTGACCTGCTGGAGAATAGCCCTGGGAAAAGACCTGAGAGTTCTGGTGGATAAGCAGCTGACCCTGAGCCAGCAATGTGCTCTCATCAGCAACAAAGCAAGTGATATCCTGGGATGTATTAAGTATTTGGAGACTGGATGAGGTACTTAGTGCCATGGTTTAGTTAATTAGAAGGTGTTAGGTTGGACTCAATGATCTTGAAGGTCTTTTTCCAACTGGGTTAGTTTTGTGATTCTGTGATTATGTTTGTGGCCAGCAGAGCAAGAGAGGTTTGCCTCTCCTTATGCCCTCATGAGGCCATTCCTGGAATACTGGGTCCAGTTCTGGACTCCCCACTTGAAGAGAGACAGGAAGCTGCTGGAGAGAGTCTAGCAGACTGTAAAGATGCTGAGGGGCCTGGAGCATCTCTGTGAGTGAGAAAGGCTGAGAGCCCTGGGCCTGTTCAGACTGGAGAAGAGCAGTCTGAGAGGGGATCTGATCAACAGCTAAAAGGTGGGGAACAAGAGGATGGAGCCAGACTCTTGTCAGTGGTGCCCAGTGATAGGGCAAAGGGCAATGGACACACACTGGAACTCAGGAGATTTCATCAGAATGTGAAGAAAAACTTCACTCTGAGGTTGTTGGAGCCTTGGAACAGGTTGCCCAGAGAGATTGTGGAGACTCCGTCTCTGGAGATGTGCCAAACCCAGCTGGACGTCTTCCTGTGTGAGTCACTCTAGGTGATCATGCTCTATTGGACTAGGTGATCTCCAGAGGTTCCTTCCAACCTCCACCATCTGTGATCCAGAAGTTAAAGCTTTGGGCTGGTTTTTCTACCTCCTACTGTGGGATCATTCTTTTGCTATTTCGGTTTGTGTCTAGGGCAAAGCATGTTAAGTAAGAAAGGGAAAATATAGTCAGAATTATGTTGGGAAGGGGGATGGATAAAGAAGGAAGCTTTATAAGCAAGAAGAGCTCCTCAGAGTGGAGGCCAGTGACAAGCAGAGTCCCTCAGCAACCAGTCCTGGACCAGTCGTGTTCAACATCTTTGTGGGTGCCATGGACAGAGGCACTGAGTGCAGCCTCAGCAAGTTTGGTGATGACACCAAGCTGTGTGGTGCAGCAGACAGCCTGGAGGGAAGGATCCATCCAGAGGGACCTGAGCAGGCTGGAGAGGTGGGCAGAAAGCAACCTCAGGAGGTTCAACAAGACCAAGTGCAGTGACCGGCATCTGGGTAGAGGCAATCCCAAGCGTAAATCCAAGCTGGCAGTGAGTGGCTGGAGAGCAGCCCTGAGGAGAGGGACTTGGGGGTGCTGCTGGATGAGAAGCTTAACAGGAGCCAGCAGTGTGCACTTGCAGCCCAGAAAGCCAAGCAGAGCTTGGGCTGCAGCAGGAGAAATGTGGCCAGCAGGGCCAGGGAGGTGATTCTCCCCCTCTGCTGTGCTCTGCTGAGATCCCGCCTGGAGTACTGCATCCAGTTCTGGAGCCCCTGGGACAAGAGGGATGTGGAGATGCTGGAGAGTGTCTAGACCGGGGGCAGGAGGATGCTCAGAGGGCTGCAGCAGCTCTGCTGTGAGCACAGACTGAAAGAGTTGGGGCTGTTCAGGCTGGAGAAGAGGAGGCTCCCAGGTGACCTCCTTGTGGCTTTCCAGTATCTGAAGGGGACCTACAGAAAAGCTGGGGAGGGACTTTTTAGGCTCTCAGGGAGTGACAGGACTAGGGGGAATGGAGCAAAGCTGGAGGTGGGGAGAATCAGGCTGGAGGTGAGGAGGAAGTTGTTGAGCATGAGAGTGGTGAGAGGCTGGAATGGGTTGCCCAGGGAGGTGGTTGAGGCCCCATGGCTGGAGGTGTTTTAGGTCAGGCTGGCTGAGGCTGTTCTTGCCCATGGCAGGGGGGTTGGAACTGGCTGATCCTTGTGGTCCTTTCCAACCCTGACTGATTCTGTGATTCTGTATAGAGAAATTCATAGTGCAGATGTGAGCCTGTGGATGGTTAATCTCATAGCCTTTAAAACTTGAACTTTAAAGTTGAACCAGCCCATAATGATGCTGAGATTGGGCTCTGCTGAGTTTATAGCCAAAGTAACTTAATGATGTAGTCCTTTTCTGCTTCCTCACCACTGCACTCATTCCCAGAGTACTGCAAGTGCCTGTTTTGATTTCCTTTCAAAATCAAAGACATCCATACAGGGAGGCAGCCTCAAGTCTCCATAATAAACAGGCACTAATGGATGACATAAAGTCGTTTTCTTTAGTAAGAGAAGTCAAGGTCTGTAGTAACCTTGTGACAAAAGCAAATCTAGCATCAGCTATTCTATTTAGCATTGCCCAGCAAATTGGAACTGTGTAACAAAAAAAGGTGACCAACTCTGGCAGGCTGTGCAGGAGTGAGGGAATAAATGGCAGAGTTATGAAGTGTCACACTCACCAGTGTGAGATGGTCTCTGTGTTCCCTGGAGACTGCTTGTGGCTGAGCAGCAGGGCTGTGCCCCTTTGGAAAGTGATGTTTTTCCCAAACTGACTGCTGAGGTGCAGCCTGGATTGGTGTCAGGTGGGATCACCAAGATGGAGGAGGAAAGGAGGAAAAGAGGGATCTGCAGAGCTACTTAACAAAGAGGACTATTGGGATAGAGAAATGGGGAGCTACTGGAGAGAGTCCAACAGAGGCTAAAAAGATGCTGAGGGGGCTAGAGCATCTCTGTGGGGAGGAAAGGCTGAGAGCTTGGAGAAGAGAGCAGCCTGAGAGGGGATCTGATCAATGCTTATCAAGGGCAAGAGGATGAGGGCAGACGTTGTCAGTGGTGTGCAGTGATGGGACAAGGGACACAAATTATAGAATCATAGAATCAGGCAGGGTTGGAAGGGACCACAAGGATCATCCAGTTCCAACCCCCCTGCAGAGGGCAGGGACACCCTACCCTAGAGCAGGCTGTCCAGAGCCCCATCCAGCCTGGCCTTAAATACCTCCAGGGATGGGACTTCAACCACCTCCCTGGGCAACCCATTCCAGCCTCTCACCACTCTCATGCTGAACAACTTCCTCCTCATGTCCAGCCTGAACCTACTCACCTCCAGCTTTGCCCCATTCCCCCCAGTCCTGTCACTCCCTGATATCCTGAAAAGTCCTTAACCCAGGAAGTTATTTGTGTCTAAATATGAGGGGAAACTTTGCTGTGAAGGTGCTGGAGCTCAGGAGCAGGCTGCTCAGAGAGGTTGTGGAGTCTTCTTCTCTAGAGAGATTCCAAACTCACCTGCACATTGTGATTCTGGGCAAGCTGCTGTGAGTGACCCTTCTTGAGGTCCCTTCTAATCACAGAATCATAGAATGGTTTAGGTTGGAAGGGACCTCAAGGATCATCCAGCTCCAACCCCCTGCCATAGGCAGGGACACCTCCCACTAGAGCAGGTTGCTCAAGGCCTCATCCAGCCTGGCCTTAAACACCTCCAGGGAGGAAGCATCCACAACCTCCCTGGGCAACCTGTTCCAGTGTCTTACCACCCTCACTGTAAAGAACTTCCTCCTAACATCCAGTCTAAATCTCCCCTCTTCCAGCTTAAACCCATTCCCCCTCGTCCTGACATTACCAGACCTTGTCAATAGTCCCTCCCCAGCCTTCCTGTAGGCTCCCTTCAGATACTGGAAAGCCACTCTAAGGTCTCCTCGAAGCCTTCTCTTCTCCAGGCTGAAGAGCCCCAACTCTCTCAGCCTGTCCTCATAGCAGAGCTGCTGCAGCCCTCTGATCATCTTCGTGGCTCTCCTCTGGACCCGCTCCAGCAGTTCCATGTCCTTCTTGTGTTGGGGGCTCCAGAACTGCACACAGTACTCCAGGTGGGGTCTGAGGAGAGCAGAGTAAAGGGGGAGAATCCCCTCCCTTGCCCTGCTGGCCACACTTCTCTTGATGCAGCCCAGCACTCGGTTGGCTGTCTGGGCTGCATGTGCACACTGCCGGCTCATGTTGAGCTTCTCGTCGACCCAGACCCCCAGGTCCTTTTCCTCAGGGCTGCTCTCAGCCATTCACCACCCAGCCTGTATCTGTGCCTGGGATTGCACCGACCCAGGTGCAGGACCTTACACTTGGCCTTGTTAAACGTCATGAGGTTGGCCTGGGCCCACCTCTCCAGCCTGTCCAGGTCCCTCTGGATGGCATCCCTGCCCTCCAGCAAGTCAACTGTGCCACACAGCTTGGTGTCATCTGCAAACTTGCTGAGGGTGCACTCAATTCCTCTGTCCATATCACTGACAAAGATGTTACAGAGCACTGGTCCCAGCACTGACCCCTGAGGAACACCACTTGGCACCGCTTGCCAGGTGGACATTATGCCCTTGATCACCACTCTGGGATTCTGTGATGTGGATTGAGTTCTTTGCAGATACACTGAGTTGGTTTCTGATTGAAATAGTGGTTTGGTTGGAAGGAAGTATTTCTGAACAAGAAAATCTTCTTTTCTAAGGGGAATTTATCCAGAGACTTCTGCACTGTAATCGGGTTATTAATGTTCAGTGGATCCTGACACATCAAAGGGACTTGTGTGTCTGACTGTCTCTTATTGGAAAGCAAAGCCATTCTGAGGGAAACTCAACAGGAAGGTTCTTCAAAGGGGGGGACGTAACCCCCAGTCAGCCTGTCACAAAGCAGGAGACTGCTTTTCTAGTGGAGTCTTGGGCTCCAGTTTTAAGACTTGCATTCCTCCTCCGGTTCCATCCCCAGCAGCGCTGTCACAAGAGGATTAGTCTGTAATATCAGTGCTCTCTCCTAAAAAAAGTGGCTAATCTTTTTCTCTCATTTTTGGAGTGTTTGTGTTGGTTGTCTTAGGGTGGTCTGCGTGGGAGTGTTCCAAAGGGCGATGAAACACTGTTAGCATTTGTCCAGAGAGATGGTAGATGCCAAATCACTGGCACCACTGCAGGTCAGGTTGCTTGGGGCTCTGAGCAACCTGCTCTGTTTGCAGATGTCCCTGCTGGCTTCAAGGGGGTTGGACTGGATGACCTTGAAAGGTCTCTTCTAACCCAACATGTTGTATGTTCCTCTGCCAGCAGTGCCCTGGGCTGGCTGCAGCCAACCCTGAGGTGACTTTCAGAATTCATAGTCATAGAATGGTTTAAGCTGGAAGGGACCTCAAGGATCATCCAGTTCCAAGCCCCTGCCATAGGCAGGGACACCTCCCACTAGAACAGGTTGCTCAAGGCCTCATCCAGCCTGGCCTTGAACATCTCCAGGGAGGAAGCATCCACAACCTCCCTGGGCAACCTGTGCCAGTGTCTCACCACCCTCACTGTAAAAACCCTTTCTTAACCTCAAGTTTGAATCTCTCCTCTGTTAGTTTAAACTCATTACCCCCTTGTCCTGTCATTCCCAGACCTTGTCAATCGTCCCTCCCCAGCCTTCCTGTAGGCTCCCTTCAGATACTGCAAAGCCACTCTAAGGTCTCCTCGAAGCCTTCTCTTCTCCAGGCTGCATAGCCCCAACTCTCTCAGCCTGTCCTCACAGCAGAGCTGCTGCAGCCCTCTCAGCATCTTGGTGGCCTCCTCTGCACTGACTCCAACACTTCCATGTCCTGCTTGTGCTGGGGGCTCCAGAACTGCACACAGGACTCCAGGTGGGGTCTGAGGAGAGCAGAGCCAAGGGGCAGAATCCCCTCCCTTGCCCTGCTGCCCACACTGCTCTTGCTGCAGCCCAGCACAGGGTTGCTGTCTGGGCTGCACTCGCACTGCAGGCTCCTGTTGAGCTGTTCATCACCCCAGGAAGGTTGGGGAGAGACTATTTACAAAGTCTTGTAATGACAGGACAAGGAGTAATGGGTTTAAACTGGCAGAGGGGAGATTTAGACTGGATGTTAGGAGGAAGTTCTTTACAGTGAGGGTGGTGAGACACTGGCACAGGTTGCCCAGGGAGGTTGTGGATGCTTCCTCCCTGGAGGTGTTTAAGGCCAGGCTGGATGAGGCCTTGAGCAACCTGCTCTAGTGGGAGGTGTCCCTGCCTACGGTGGGGGGTTGGAGCTGGATGATCTTTTAGGTCTCTTCCAACCTGGACCGTTCTATGATTCTATATTAATATTTTGCATCTCTTTCTGGTGTTCATTACCCAATTTTATCAAACACACACAGTAAAAATTCTTGATTAAGCACTGACAGCACATCACTAAATCCTTCAGACACTCTGAGTGTTATGGAGCCCCTGCAGCAGAAATTCTGTAAGTCACCATTAAAAAGTGAGGTCGAGAGGGATAATCACAACTATTCAAATAACAACAACTTTGGTCAAGTAAAATGTTAACTTTTACTATGTTTTTTTTTTTTTCTTCCAAAGTCTCCTCTGGAGGATATTCTGTAAAATAACTTGTCTGCTGTATAAATTTAGCAGGGAAGATTATCAGTTAATTTGCCTTTGCTTCATACTGAAGTATGCAAAGCTACTGAAGACTTCTTTTTTTTTCCTTAAAGATCCCTGGGCTTTTTTGTCCTAATTTTTTTTTCCAATTAAGCTGCATATTGTCAAAGAAAAAAAAAAATTACATTTTTTTCCTTTTTATTTTTTTTTCTGAAAAAGAAATCCCTTTTCTAGTCTAATAAACCTGCAATAGAAGCCTCCTGCAGCCTTTATGAAGACAACACTGCAATAGTTTTTATGGAAGACCAAGATCTTATTGCAGAGATAACCCCTGCAGATGCCAGTCACAAATGAAGATGAAAGCTTGATACAAATACTACAGCATTCTGTGGCCTGAAAAGTCTGGTGTGGAACCCTTGAAAAGAGAGGAAACCAAAGAAAAATGGTGTATCCAGGCTTTTATTTAACCCTTTGGGGATCATTTCTCTGCAGTTAGGTGCAGCTGCAGCAATGGATCCCAGTATTCAGTTACTGCAACTATGTGGTCATGCTACAGGCCTCCCTTTTGTTGGAGATCACCAAACAGAGATGCAAAGGCACCATAGGACAAACTGAAGGGTTGCTTTGAGATACAGGGCCAGTGCTGGCTCTCAGGGGTGATGCTACCTGCATTATTTGTAGCCAGCAGGTCAAGGGAGAAGATCCTGCCCTTCCACTCTGCTCTGCTGAGACCCCACCTGCAGTGCCAGGTCCAGCCCTGAGCACAGCACAGGCAGAGACCTGTTGTAGTGGAGCCAGAGGAGGTCACATCAGTGCTGGTTGGGCTGGAAGCTCTCTGCTGTGAGGCCAGGCTGGGAGACTTGGAGTTGTGCAGCCTGGAAAAGAGAAGGCTGCAGGGAGACCTTCTGGTGGCCTTTCAGTGCTCCAGGGAGCCTCCAAGAAATCTGAGGACAGATGTTTTATCAGGGTCTGCCGTGACAAGACAAGGGGTGATAAAAGAGGGAGTTGTTTACTAGACTGAAGGAGGAAATTCTGTACTGTGAGAACAGTGACGTCCTGGGAATGAAATCTGGAAGAGCAGAACTGTGGTTTCAAGATGCTTGCTAACACCAGCAATTTCCTCTGCTAAACCTTTGAACTAAGATGTACGACAGGGACACTATTTCTGTGTTCAAGTGGCTGTTGGATGTTGTTGTAAAATGCTTTCAAGACTGAGGCAGTGGATATGTGTTTTTAAAATATTAGTAGTAAATGTCCTTGATTTGCATAATACTGTCAATCATCTGGACAGGTTGGATCAGTGAGGCTGAGGTTTAAGCAAGATCAAGTGGTGGGTCCTGTAGCTGGGTCACAACAACCCCATAAGTGCTAAAGGCTTGGGTCAGAGTGGCTGGAAAGCTGCCCAATAGAGAAAGACCTGTGGGTGTTATTGACAGCAACTGAAGATGGGTCAGTGTGTGTCCGGGTGGCCAAGAAGGCCAACAGCATCCTGGCATGGATCAGGAATAATGTGGGCAGCAGGACCAGAGAGGTGATTGCCTCTATAGTCAGCACTGGTGGGGCCACACCTCAAAATCTGGGTCCAGTTTTGGGCCTCTCACTACAAGAAGGACATTGAGGTGCTGGAGTAGATCTAGAGAAGGGTGGTGAAGTGTCTAGAGCACAAGTCTTGTGAGGTGTGAGGAAGGGAACTGGGGTTGTTCTGCCTGGAGAAAATGAGGATTGCTCTCTACAACTCCCTGAAAGGAGGATGGAGCAAAGTGGAGATTGGTTTCTTCTCCTAAGTAACAGGATAAGAGGAAATGGCCTCTGGTTGCACCAGGGGAGCTTTAGGTTGAACATTAACATATCTTCCCAGAGTTGTCAAGGTCTGGAACAGAGTGCCCAGGACAGTGGTGAACTCTCCATCCCTGGAGGGGTTGAAAAGTCGTGTAGATGTGGTGCTGAGGGACATAGTTCAGTAGTGGAGTTGATTGTGCTGGGTTAACTGTTGGACTCTGTTGAAGATCTCTTCCAACCAAAATGATTCTGTGATTCTGTAATCTATATGCAGAGGAAAATTAATTACTGCACAGAGCACTTACTCAGAGAAGGCAGGGCTCTTTCTTGGTGATTACAGAATCACTGCAGAGGAAATAGATTGGTCTTCAGTTGACAATGTCATCAATAACCCCCACTGAGCACTCCAACTGCTGCAATTGCTGTGACAAGAGTTTAGGTGGTGTTGAGCAGCTCTAGATCCTCGTAGCTGCAAGCAGAGTGCTCTACCTGCAGCTGATGGCATTTCTCTCATTGATGAACTATTGAATTCCAAGAATTGGGATTAACAGAGCCTTTTTTGTAAGTGTCCCCCACCTCCCCTGCTCAGTCTGAGAGGAAAAGGGAGGAAATCCAGGAACAGGAATCTCCAGGATGAAGTTTTAGTGCCAGAATTTATCTTTCTGACAGTTTTGTCATGGAAGTGGTAAATTTGACCATTCTCATGGAACCTCTGCTGAGGACACTTTAGCCTCTCTCAATTCTGACAGTGTGTGCTGTGCAGGCTGGATTTGAAATGTGTCACTGAAGGAACAAAGCCTTTCTCTACATTTTGCTCTCCCACCCTTTGTTCTCTATCAGCAGCTCCTGAAGCCTTTGCCATCCCTGTCCCACTAATGGTCACTGGCATTTGGCCATCAAAGTGATGTCAGGAGGTAACTCACTGATTCTTCTGTGCTGAGAATATGAGACAGGAGGGAAGCAAAAAAAACCCAACCTGAACAAATGAGACTTTTGCAGTGGTGCTGCTTTTCCAGTGCCTTCTGTGTTTGTCTTGTTGTCTTCTCTTGGCTAAAGGGCCATGTCTCATAACGGTGATGCTTGAGGGAGACTCTCACTCTGCCCTGGTGAGACCAAGAATGCATTCATCATGTCAAGGGACTCCTCTTTTCTGCTCTAGTGAGGCCACATCTGGAGTGATGTGTCCAGTTCAGGGCTCCTCAGTTGAAGAGGGCCTGGGATATTGTAGAGAGAATCCAAAGGAGGCTACAAGGATGATGAAGGAATATCTGTCTGATGAGGAAAGGCTGAGAGCCCTGGGGCTGTCTAGCCTGGAGAAGATTGAGAGATCATAGTAATGTCTGTAAATATCTGAAGGGTGGGTGTCAAGAAGGGGCCAGGATCATTGCAGTGGTGTCCTGTGAGAGGACAAGGGGCAGTGGATGTGAACTGGAACACAGGAGGTTCATCCTCAACATGAGGAAAAACTTTGCTGTGAGGGTGCTGGAGCCCTGGAACAGGCTGCCTGGAGAGGCTGTGTCTTGAAAGTCTCCAGAGGAGGAGATTCCACATCTGGATGTGTTCCTGTGTGATTTGTCCTAGGTGATCCTGCTTTGGCCCCCCACCAAAGCAGAACTTGATCTTGGACTTGGTCTTCAGCTGTCCCTTCCAAGCTCTACTATTCTGTGACTTATTTTGATTTTAATTTAGTTGTCTGCTTTGATACAGCCTTCACTTTTCTGCTCCTATTTGTTGTTAGGGCACAAAGCATACAAAACAGAAAGTTAAGCATAAACTAAAAACCAAACCTCAGAACATACTGACTGTGCTTTGTTGGCCATTTCTGTGAAACTTGAAATCCATTAATTAATACCATTAAGATTATATTACTTTATCATTTTTAAGGTTAAGCCTCAGGTTATGGTTAATGATGCTGTGAAGTATATTAATAAAATTCCTTGTAGTAATTAAGGAAGAAATGAGGATATGAGGAATTTGGAGTTGTAGTTGGGAAAGAAGTGGGAATGCAGTCCTGTTCAGGATCTTTATTGATGATCTGGACCAGGGGATTGAATCCAGCATTAGTAAGTTTGCAGATGACACCAAGCTAGGAGCAGGTGTGGAGCTGTTGGAGGGTAGGAGAGCCCTGCAGAGGGACCTGGCCAGGCTGGATGGGTGGGCAGAGGCCAATGGGATGAGATTGATCAAGGCCAAGTGCAGGGTTCTACACTTTGGCCACAACAAACCCAAGCAGCACTACAGGCTGGGGACAGAGTGGCTGAGAGCAGCCAGGCAGAAAGGGACCTGGGAGCACTGTTAGATAGTAGCTGAACATGAGCCAGCAGTGTGCCCAGGTGGCCAAGAGAGCCAATGGCATCCTGGGCTGTAAGTGTGGCCAGTAGGCCAAGAGAGGTTATTCTGCCCCTGTACTCAGCACTGGTCAGGGCATGCCTTGAGTACTGTGTCCAGTTCTGAGCTCCTCAATTCAAGAGAGATGTTGAGGTGCTGGAAGGTGTCCGGAGAAGGGCAGCAAGGCTGGGGAGGGGCCTGGAGCACAGTCCTGTGAGGAGAGGCTGAGGGAGCTGGGGGTGTGCAGCTTGGAGAAGGGGAGGCTCAGGGCAGACCTCATTGATGTCTGCAACCACCTGAAGGGAGGCTGTAGCCAGGTGGGGTTGGTCTCTTCTCCCAGGCACCCAGCAATAGAACAAGGGGACACAGCCTGAAGTTGTGCCAGAGCAAGTCTAGGCTGGATGTTAGGAGGAAGTTGTTGGCAGAGAGAGTGATTGGCATTGGAATGGGTTGCCCAGGGAGGTGATGGAGTCGCTGTCCCTGGAGGTGTTCAGGAGGACACTGGATGGGGCACTTAGTGTCATAGTCTGGTTGATTGGCCAGGGCTGGGTGATAGATTGGGCTGGATGAGCTTGGAGGTCTCTTCCAACCTGGTTGATTCTATGATTCTAGAGGCTTCTGGGTGCTTGTCTCCATCCTTGCTGCTGTGTGGCTGCTCATGGGTAGACATGTGACATGAGAACATCCTCTGCCCCTCCCTCAGTGTGACAGGGACCGAGCAGTTACAAAAAGGCACCCAATGGTGGTTTGACCTGTAGGCATTAAGTAAGAACAAGATGGATTTCATTCTCTCTTAATTTACTCAGCAGAATTAGTCATGGATCATCTGCACTGTTTTTGC
Source organism: Tricholaema leucomelas (assembly GCA_013400475.1). Lineage (NCBI taxonomy): Eukaryota > Metazoa > Chordata > Aves > Piciformes > Lybiidae > Tricholaema lacrymosa > Tricholaema leucomelas. Next base: position 56,429 of record WAAF01014679.1, read on the forward strand.
TGCTGTAGAGGAGCAGCATAAAGACTTGAAGATTGATTCCCACTGCTGCCTTGCAGGGAGCATCTCCAATAGTTGTGTTGTCAGAGTATCCTCCAGCTTTGGACAACAGCCAGTATCAACAACTTCTGGCACATAAAGTAACACAAGTATGAACTGAGACAGGAGAGCAAATGAGATTTTGATTTGGAGCAAAGCTGGCTGTCACTGGTCTGTTTTGCTTCTGCTCTTCCCTCTGGTTATGTGTGTGGGTGTTTGCTTACAGCTGATCACTTTTGTTGACCATGGAAAGATTGCCCAGCTTGCCAGTCTGCTTCTAGTAGATGGCTGTAATTGCTTTGCTTATTGCCAAGCTGATCAGTGTGAATGATGCATGGGATGTTGCAAAGTGGAGATCAAATCCACATCTTCTGTCCCATGCTGTTTCTCCTCATAAAGCCCAAAGCATTCATTCCTGCCCTCGTGGTCATCCACCCATTACAAACAGTACTACATCTGGTCACCATTCATGTCATCTGCTTTAACAACTGGAGAGAAGCATAGAATTGCTTTAGTGGGAAAAGACTTCTTAGCTTGAGTCCAGCCATTCTCCAATTCTGCCAAGCCTGGTGCTAAATAGTGTCTCTCAGCACCACAGGTCTTCCAGGAATGGGAGTTTAGCAGCTTCCCTGGGCAGCCTGTTCCAGTGGTTGAGAAACCTCCCAGTCAAGAAGCTTCTTCTAATATCTAACCTAAACCTCCCCTGGTGCAACTTGAGGCTGTTTCCTTTCCTTTTCTCACTTATTACTAGGGAGAGGATACTGAGTCCCACCTCACTCCATCCACTTTTCCAGAGTGTGAGAAGTCTCCTCTCAGCCTCCTTTTCTCCAGTCTGAACAAGCTCAGTTCTTCAATCTATTCTTGTAAGAAGGAAGGTGATCTCTGTACTTTAGTTTTCTTTCCCTGGCTTCAAACTGTGGTGCTAATCAGCTTCCTTCAATTAAATGTTATGACATAATAGGTGCCATTTGTGCCTGCTGGAGTGCATTGCTTGTCAGCAGAGCTTTCTTTCAAGGGTAATGTATGCACAAGGGTAAGGGCATTCCACTGGGTGTAAAGATGGAGAAGGTGGTTGCTTTTGGGTCTCTTTTCTGAGAGGAAGACAGAACTGAAAGGTAGTTAACATCTTGAGATGCTGCCTGGCTTATTTTCAGTCCCATAGCATTGTGCTAATTGCCAAAACCTCAAGGAGTCTGTGCTTGTTCTGCAAGCTTCTTCTCTGCATCTGAATGAATTTGATCCTTCCTCCTGAAGCAGCAGTAGAAGCCTGGAAGTTTCCTTTTTGTATTTAAATGAATTTGATCTTTCCTCCTGATGCAGAGGTAAAAGTGAATAAAAACAGGTCTCTCAGAGGTCACTCCAGTGCTTGTGGAGTTTCCCAGCCGTGTTGCTTGTGCTTGTGGAGTTTCCCAGCCGTGTTCTGGCATTGCTTGTTGGTATTTGTGGCTTCCTCAGATGTTTTTTGCTGGCTGCTTCAGAACAGATGAAAAAACAAAAACCCAAATCTTTGGAATATTAATGACAATTGGACTTAATTGCAGGAGGTGATTGTGACCCATCAGCTGGTACCCAGCCCTGAAGGAACGCTGAGGGAAAAAGAAGCTGCAATGAGCAGTTCAAATATGAGTTGTTTTACAGTTACACATTAAAACTGTTTGGGATTTAGTCATTATTATTTTACAGTAGACAGTGCAGTATCTTCAAAGTCAGTTTCTCTGTGGCAGTTTTAAGCCTTGAGTCTTGAAAACAAGCAAGCAACTCTTCTCCTTTTCCCTGTAAAGAAAGGAAACCCAAGAATGCTCTTTTTATGTACAAAGCTACTGGTACTTGGACTGTCTGAACTGTCTTCCAGTGTTTTCCTTCTGAATCAGAAAAACTCTGTGGCTTTATTTTGCTCTGAACTCCTTACTGTCTAGGACTTGTGAAGCTGCTGTGAGCTCAGCATACAGATAAAAAGGCTTGAGCTTCATCTACTGCAATAATGTCCCAGACTTGAGAGATCACCAGAGTGCTGTAACAGGGCATCTGGCAGAGGTAGAGCTGCCATCTCCATGCAGGCTGGCAGGACCCAGTTGCAGGAGGAAAACATTGCTTAATATCAAGCTGACTTGCAGCTTTGAGAATGGAAAAGAAGTGTTTCAGAAATGTCCATGTGTGTCATTTTGATTAAAAAGACTATCAAAACAGAGAGTGATGGGTCCTGTTTTAGAGGTTAAAAGGAATTCAGCTCTTTACTCTGATTAGGGACGCTGAGAACTGTTTTCACGTTTGAATTTTTCCTGGCCTAGAAATTCAGAATTTAATTCAGCTTCTTTTATAGCCTGGCAAAAATCCTCAGTGTCATTGATCCTTCTGCTCATTACAGAGAAATATTAAATTAAGATGAGAATGTTTCTGGTTTATCCAAATGAGAAATTTGTCATCTAATTTGGGACTTGGAGCGAGCAATCCATGTGAATGTTTTCCAATATAGATTTGTTTCCTCTTTGAAATGTAGGAAGACAAAAAAACTCAAAACACTCAGATTGTGCTATCCCTTCACTGGTAGCAGCCTAAAAGATTATTGCTGTTCAGCAGCCAGAAGAGCACCAGATGGAGAAGCTGTGGGCTCTGTATTCAGTTGAGTCCTTGTCTGTCTTATGGCCTTTGGGCACATCATTTCTTTCTTCACTTGTAAAGTGTGAGTAATATTGCTTAGCTTTCAAGGAGCTTTACCATACTAATCTTTCTGCAAACATTTGATTCTGTCACTTAAACTTAAGAAAAAACTTCTTTGAGGGTACTGGAGCCTTGGAGCAGGCTGCCCAGATGGGTTGTGGAATCACTTTCTCTGAATGTTCCAAACCCAGCTGGACATTGCGAACCTGGGCAACCCGCCATGCGTGACACTGCTTTACCAAGGGGTTGGACTAGATGATCTCCAGAGGTCCCTTCCACACCATGCTGGGATTCTGTGATAGTAAGGCACAGTCAGATTTAATCTTGTTGTCCTTAAGCCTATCATTTTGGAGTGGAATTCAAAAAAATATTTGACACAGTCTTAATGGTTCTACCTGAAGGGAGGTTGTAGCCAGGTGGGAGTCAGTCTCTTCTCCCAGGCAACCAGCAACAGAACAAGGGGACACAGCCTCAAGTTGTGTGTGGGGAGGTAATAGGCTGGATGTTAGGAGGAAGTTCTTCACAGAGAGAGTGATTAGCATTGGAATGGGCTGCCCAGGGAGGTGGTGGAGTCGCCATGCCTGGAGGGGTTCAGGAAAAGCCTGGATGAGGCACTTAGTGCCATGGTCTGGTTGACTGGCTAGGGCTGGGTGATAGGATGGACTGGATGATCTTGGAGGTCTCTTCCAACCTGGCTGATTCTATTCTATTCTAATGTTTGTTCCCCTAAAAAAGTCTGTTTGTGCTATTCATGTCAGCTTCATCCTGTTTGGAACTGTGTTCTGCTTGTTAGAAATCTCCCACTCCTAATTTTCCCTATTTACAAAAGGAAATGCTGGCATTTACCAAACAGAAAGTAGAAATGAGCTTTCTTTAAGTGCTTCTATTAGTGGAGGTGAAGGGACCTCTGGGGATCATCTATTCCAACCTCCCTGCTAAAGCAGGCTCACATCTTGTGCTGCTGCTGCTTACTGGGTATAATAAAGTCTGGGACAAGGCCTTTATCAGGAAGGTGAGGAAAAAAATTCTAATTAATCCACTGTCTCCAACATGATTGATATGACTCATAAAGAATGTAAATGAAATCCATGCTGCTGCTGCTGCTTTACGGGCAGTGTCACTCTGGGCTTCTGTCTGCTAAATCCAAAGTTGCAGGTGTGATCCTAGGTAACCCCTGGAAGTCACTGCCCTGTGTGGAAATGATTTATTACCTCCTATAAAACAAACTCAGCTGTTCAGTGCAGTGCTGTTCCAGCCTGTGTGCAGCTCAGAGCTGACCTGCACTTCTACCGCCGCAAATGGCTTTTCTGCTTTTACAGATGTGTTCCACCTTAATTTTCTCTTGTTGCTGTTGCTACAGATGGATAGCCCTTTTACATCATGAGCACATTATGCTTTTTTAACCTCTCAGAAGTATGTACCTTGGGTTGCCTTCTGTGCCTGCTACACAGCAGGTGAAAAGTCCATTAAAGCTGTGGCCAGGGAGTTGCAGATGACTTCTAGTGGCTGCTTTTTCCTTCAGGTGAAACAAAAGCCAGCTCAAGCAGTGAGAGAGGCGTTTTTCCTTGTATCCAGGATTCTAATGCAAACAAGTGGCAGTGTCATAACACCTCACAGAAATCATCAGTTTTGGGAAAGAGATCATAGGTTGAATGACCTGTGCAGCTTGAGTTGTGCTGAGCATGTAGCTGAGATGTGGTGAAGTTTAAACATGTCACAGTACACCACAGCACAATGTACCACAGAAAGCCTCTTGCTGGAGCTTTAAGTTTGCAGCTTTTTTTCCCCCTGGGTTATTTGGAAGAGGACCTGACCAGCTACTGCTGTTTGCAGCAACTTCTGAGCTCTGAATTCCCCTCAGGAACAGAAAAGCAAGGTAGAATCTTGTGTTTGCTGGGTAATCTTAAAGGACATTTCCAATCTCAGTGCTTTTGTGTGCTAAATTCTCCAGTGCTTTCCATCACAGGCATCTCTTAAGCATGAAAAGTAAAGCTTTAGATACAGGCCGTGTTTGATTTGTGTTCTACTGGCACTACAAAGAACTTCCTTTTAATGGCCAGTGTGGGCATCATAAAATCCATGTGCTTGTGGAGACTGCCTAGAAGATTTGGGAGTTGTGGGGAGGCACCCAGTGAGCAGTAGTTTGGGACCATGAGACCACATGGCTCTTCTCCTGAGAGAGTTTTGCCTGAATAAAAAGTTGTTTGATGAAGATGTTTGTGCTGTGGCTTTCATTCTCTGGAGCCTTGTTTCATTAATGTGGATTTGGAAAGGTGACATTGAAAGTGGAGCTAGAGGATAAATCAAGTGGGGTGGGCATGAAAATGACAGGTGATAAACGATGGAAGTGAGCTTGGGAGGTTATGGTGAAAAAGAGGTTCATGTTTGGAGCTTCCTACATCTTAAAAGCATCTGGAGTCCTTTCCTCTCATTTTGAGAGACTGAGTTGGGAAGATCTGGTTCCTGAGGTCTTGAAGGTTGTCTCACTTGCTTCCTACATGGTATTGAATGAGGAGGCTCAGGGGAGGCCTTATTGCTGTCTACAACTACCTGAGGGTGGTTGTGGCCAGGGGGAGGTTGCTCTCTTCTCTCAGGCAGCCAGCACCAGAACAAGAGGACACAGCCTCAAGCTACACCAGGGGAAATTTAGGCTTGAGGTGAGGAGAAAGTTCTTCACTGAGAGAGTCATTGGCTACTGGAATGGGCTGCCCAGGGAGGTGGTGGAGTCGCCGTCCCTGGAGCTGTCCAAGGCAGGATTGGACGTGGCACTTGGTGCCATGGTCTAGCCTTGAGCTCTGTGGTAACAGGTTGGACTTGATGATCTATAAGGTCTCTTCCAACCTTGATGATACTGTGAACTGGTGCAGTTAGAAGGTGTCTCTAGAAATCCTTAAGTCTAACCACCCCCATCAAAGTCAAACATAGCAGGTTACTATGGGCCTTGTCTAGTTTTAAATATCTCAAGGATGGAAGCTCCACAGCTTTTCTGGGCAGCCTGTTTTAGTGTTCAATCAAGTTTATGACCAAAATAAATTACCTCCTGTGTTTACATGGAATCTAGTGTATTTCATCTAGTTCTTATCACCTCTTGTCTTTTCACTGGACACTAGTGAGAAGTGTCTGCCTCCATCATTTTCATTCTCTCCTATATATGAGTCAGCAGGAGCAGTTGTGCCTGATCACACAACCATGAAGCTGCTGCTCATGACAGTCCCTTTAGCAGAGCTTTGTGGTGTTGCCATTCTGCCTAAATCTGTGCTTTTCACTTCTATTGTCAAATTCACAGGCTCTCAGGCTTTCTCTCTCGACTTGATTTCTTTTACCCTGCTGCTGGCACAGAGCTGCACTGAGAGTCTTGTGTCTCCATCGCGTATGTTTGATTTATTCCTTTGCTCTAGGCTGTCCAAGCCCTCTGAGCCATGTAGGACCCCTTGCAACCTTAAATCTCTGTGTATGGTCTGCAGAGCTGATCAGATTGATTGTCCATGGGTCGGTACAGTCATAGAATCATAGAACAGTTGAGGCTGGAAGGGACCTCAGAGCTCATCCAGTTCCAACCCTCCGCCATAGGTAAGGACACTTCCCGCTAGAACAGGTCACTCAAGGCCTTATCCAACCAGGCCTTGAACAAGCTCCCTGGGCTTGTTCCAGTGTTTCACCACCCTCAGTGTGAAGAACTTCTTCCTAACACCTAGTCTAAACCCTCCCCTCTGCCAGTTACCTAACACACTGCCGTGTTCATGTAGCTCCTTCCTAGTGGAGGAGCTTCTTTCTTTCCTTGCTCCTTGTCTTCATTTTCTGTCCTGCAGAGTTGCTGGTTGAGCTATCATTTGTGTCATGCTGATGGTCAAAGCTGAGAACAGATTTAAGGAAAAATCTATGGGAATTGTCATGCTAATAAATTAAAGTGGAGGTGTTTGAGGATCACTGTCACACCTTGAGGGAAATTTTGAGCTAATTTATAGTATGAATCAATTTATTTAAAGGCTATAGCTGTAATCAGGGTGGTTGTGATACTACAGCTCACATTCAGAGAGACAGGAGAAGGTTCTCACAGAACAATTTCAGCTTTATCTTCTCTGCCCTTCCTCAAGATGCTTCCCAGATATATTTTTTTATTAGCATTTATATAAAGAGATTAAACTTTCTTTCTAAATAATCAAAATTTGAATCTTTATCTCCTTTAAAAGCACTTTCTAAATAAACCTGAGTATTGTAGAGCTGTGATATTAGTGAAGAGATTTGAGCGCATTATCTTGGTAACCTTTGTGCGCTGTTATTAACGGAGCTGCACAGATTCCCAAAGCAGCAGCTGCAGTTTGTGAGGGGAAGGTTAGGATGAGGACACAAAATCCAACCAATCTAAGCAAATTACAGAGCTCTAACCCCTTAGTCAAAATATGTGGAGATACTTATAGAGGAATTAGTAAATAAAATGACTGCTCAGAACCAGGAAGAGAGGGAAAAGCTCTCTGATCCCTATTTTCATTACAAGGTGCAGGATCACTGTTCCCTTGCATTTCACAGCACATCTAAAGCATCTCAGAAAGGCTTATTAACCCATGCTGTGCCTGGCAGGTTAGAAGGCTGGGTTTGCCTTTTGCAGCTGCTGAAGGGAGGTTCACAGCTCCAAGCTGCCAGGTGAAACCTGTGGAAACATCCACAAATGGCAGAAGCAACACACCTTTAGATCCTGGCTTCCTTCTGCTATAACCAGCCTCTAGGCTTCTGGCCTTCACTAGAATAAATACGTTAGTGTTAGAGTCCTTTTAATTGGCCAGATGTGCCCAGACATCTGGAGCTGCCTCCCTGCTGCAATGTCAGTGTCTTTCTCAGTGACATTTCTTATCCCTCTTGTTTATTATTTCCATGGTGGCATATTTTTAGCTTAGTTAGTGGTGGCAGTGCTACTCTGCTGACTGTTGTTTGGGTTTTTCCCTTCCCTATGTTGGTATTTGGAGGCTGCGGTTACAGATATTGGGAAGGTGCTGGGTCTCTACCCACTTCAGTGAAGTTAAAAGTAGAAGAGAAGCAGCTATTTGCATGAACGTTGGTAAACCGAGAATCTCCAAATAGTATGATAAAAGAAACAAAGAAACAATCAAATAACTTCATGTTGAAATTGAAATCCAAGGAATCACTAATTCAGGCATCTGGGTATTGAAGAAACACCGAAGCTGACTCTGTAAATTGTGCTCCTTGGCTCTCAGGGCAGTCTCATAGAATGCTAGGGGTTGGGAGGGACCTTGAAAGATTGAGTCCAGCCCCTCTGCAAAGCAGGACCACGTAGGGCAGGTCACACAGGAATGCATCTGTGTAGGTTTTGAAGGTCTCTAGAGAAGGTGACTCCATAATCCCTCTGGGCTGTCTGCTGCAGGGCTCCAGCAAACTCACAGTAAAAACGTTTTTTCTTGTGTTGAAATGGAATCTCCTGTGGTTGAGTTTATGTCCACTGCCCATTGTCCTATCACTGGGTATCACTGAAAAGAGACTGGCTCCATGCTCCTGACAGCTACCCTTCAGGTATCTGTAGACTCTCAGCCTTCTATGGAATAAACAGCCCCAGGTCTCAGTCTTTCCTTATAGGAGAGATGCTCCAGTCCTTTAATCATCCTTGTAGCTCCCTGTTGAACTCTCTCCAGTAGTTCCTTGTCCCTAGAGAGCCCAGAGCTGTACACAGTATTCCAGATGTGATCTAACTAGGGCTGAGTAGAGGGGAAGGAGAACATCTCTCAACCTGCTGGATACACTCTTGATGCACCCAAGGATACTATTGTCCCTCTTGGCCACCAGGGTGCATTGCTGTCCCATGGTTGACTATCAACCAGCATTCCAAGGGCCTGGTTGGACCTTGGTCAACCCCTAACCTGTACTGGTGCATGGAGTTACTCCTCCCAAGGTTCAGGATTCTGCACTTGTCCTGGTTGAACTTCATTAGATTCATCTTTGCCTGTCTATCCAGGTAGCTGTTGTGCAAGTGTCATCTAAGTTCTTGTGTGTGCCTCTGGGGTCAGGAATAGCAAAGTCAGCAGAGTCCAGCTTTGGTGCTACGAGAGGCCTGAATCAGAGGGACTGGGCTTGCCATAATGGTTTATAACAGATATTGATCATCTTTAGTGTTGTGGTCATCTTTAGTGTTATTTTTCTAGCTAAATGTCACACTTGATCCTGAAGAGAATGGCAATGCTCATGCCAGCAAACAGGAAGATAATCATTTTGGAAGAGATAATCCTGCTGTGATTTGCTTCCTCCAAGAGCAAATCTGAGTGTGATTTTGTACTTTCATGTCTATATACTATGGGGAAAAAGGAAAAAAAAAAGACATTTTTACCATTCTCTTCTGTCAGTGTTAGATGCAACCAATTATTTCAGCTGATGGATCCACTTATTCTCTAGAAGCTATAGCTAGCTCTTTGATATCTAATGAAAGTATTTGCCACTTTCAGTGCTTTACATCTTCAAAGCACTGCATAAACAGTTAATTTAATACCAGACCCACCAGGGATGGTAAATGAAGGAAGTATGTACAAACTTGCACTTATATGACTAAAAGGCCTTTCACAGCAGTGATGGGAAGCTACACTTGCTTTTCACACTCTGTTAGCTGTGCCAGAGCTGACCTGTCCCTCGAAGGCAAAACTCAGGTCCATATTCCCTGGCGAGATAAGCACAGATTAAAACCTCTTCTCTCCTGCTTGGTGTTATTTGTAGCTGTTCCTTTTTCATCACTGTGAAACACCAGATTTGTTTCCCCATAAAATAAAGTGGATATTCTTGGAGGGAAGTTTGGCCCATGAATTGCCAGGTGAACCAAGCAGGAACCAGAGCTTCATCTCTAAACTTTTTACTGCAGATCTCATTCCCCATTTCAGGGTCCTGAGTGACCATCGCCTTCTGTTTAGCAGTACCAAGGTTTGTGGCTCATGACATGTGTTTTGTTGCCATGCTGAAGGGATCTAGTGAGAGATCGAAGAAGGAGCCTGTGATTTAGTTCCAGCAGATTCCCACTGTGAACCAATTAATCTTTGAGAATGTAAGATGTGAGTGCAAGTTCAGGTGTCTGTAACAGCAGCTGCTCCACTCATAAGCCTGCTGGCCCCTGCTCTGTGCTAACTCAGTGTTAGCCCTTACAGAATCATAGAATCAACCAGGTTGGAAGAGATGTCCAAGATCATCCAGTCCAACTTATCACCCAGCCCTAGCCAGTCAACCAGACCATGGCACTAAGTGCCCCATCCAGGCTTTTCTTGAACACCTCCAGGGAAAGTGACTCCAGCACCTCCCTGGGCAGCCCATTCCAATGCCAATCACTCTCTCTGGCAACAACTTCCTCCTAACATCCAGCCTAGACCTCCCCCAGCACAACTTGAGACTCTGGCCCCTTATTCTCTTGCTGGTTGCCTGGGAGAAGAGCCCAACCCCACCTGGCTACAGCCTCCCTTCAGGTAGTTGTAGACAGCAATGATTTTATCCAACATCAGGTTTGATCTACCCATAACAATACTTTTATTTCAGCTGCTGCTATCAGATCTCAAGCTCCCCAGATTAATCACTGTCCCCTGCCTTGTCAGGGAGCAGCACACAGCTGCCACGTGGGGTTTGTGGCAGGGGGTGGGATGTGGAACACTGCAGCAGTTGTGAGCAAGCAGCTGGGACCACTGGGGCTGGTGACAGTCCTGCTGTGTTAATTGCCACTGATTAATGCTGGATTCAGCCTTCTCGCCACTGCCGCCGCCCACCACCGTGCTGCATAAAAAGGTGCTGAGTTGTTTAGTGGTGCCTGATAAATGGCAAAGACTCTAAGTGACAGGTAATGAGTGTGCTCAACACACTGCAGTGAACACTGCTGCTTCAGAGTAGGAGGCTCTGCAGGGGGCCCTGGATGTGCTGGGTTGCTGGGCTGAGGCCTGTGGGATAAGGCTTAACAAGACTGAGGGCCGAGTCCTGTACAGGGGTCACAGCAACTCCATGAATGCTTCAGGCTTGAGGTGTGGTTGGAACCTGCCCAGCAGAGAAGGGCCTGGGGATATTCGTTGTCTGTGGCTGGAGATGAGCCAGAGTGTGCCCAGGTGCCTGAGAGGGCCAACAGCATCCTGGCTTGGATCACGAATGGTGCTGACAGCAAGTCAAAGGCAGTGACTGTCCCCTGGTACTCAGCACTGGTGTCCCAGTTTGGGCCATGAGCATGCCCGGGCCTGGAGGGCAGAAATGACTCTTATGCCTTCTCAGGAATGAGAATGAGGATGCTGCACACTGACTGGAAGTTTAAAGAGAAACTCTATTTACAAGTACATAGGTGCAAAAGACAGGCAGAATAAGTACAAAAGTCATTAAGCCCAAAGTGGCCTTCTAGAATCCTCCACCCCTTCCACCCTCAGCCGGCCTGAGGGGAGGCTGAAATTGCCTTCCCCAGCTGGGGCCTACGAGGCCTCAGTGGGCCGCATGGAGCAGCTCAGCTCCCTGCCAGCCATCTCCCCCACCAACCATGAGGTAAGAACATGCTGCTGTTCCTGAAGAGAGGTGAAGGGCTGAGAGGCAGGGAAGAGAAGGGACAGAGATCAGTCAGGCACCAGCTTTTGAGCTATGATACTGGAAGACAGAATAGAATAGAATAACACTGTTACAATGTCCTGGGGTGAGCAGGTCCATCCCCCTGGGGTGGGCCTCTGTCTCTATGGCTTTGTTAAGGGAGACCAGACCTAGGATCCCTCCAACTACCACAACTGGTGAGGCCTCCCCTTGAGTACTGCATTCAGTTTTGCAGCCTGTGTTCCCAGAAGGACACTGAGGTGCTGGAATAGGTCTAGGGAAGGGCAATGACCTAGTGTGATGGTTTGGGAGTTACCTCCCCCCCCACCCAGTGAATTCAGCCAGACTAAACTCAGACGTCTGGAAGTTAAGGAATAAAGCTTTATAGTCACAGCTGAGCACAATATACAAGCACATATTTACAATATATTTGTGCTAATTTGAAGCTAGCTAGAATGTTTTGGTGAGAAGAATTAGGTGACAGGCTGTGAAAAGGAAACAATGGTGATGGCTGCTGCACTCATAGGCTTGCTGAGATGGATCAGAACAAAAATATAGATAACAGAGTAGCTCTCTGTCTCTCTGGGNAGTGAATTCAGCCAGACTAAACTCAGACGTCTGGAAGTTAAGGAATAAAGCTTTATAGTCACAGCTGAGCACAATATACAAGCACATATTTACAATATATTTGTGCTAATTTGAAGCTAGCTAGAATGTTTTGGTGAGAAGAATTAGGTGACAGGCTGTGAAAAGGAAACAATGGTGATGGCTGCTGCACTCATAGGCTTGCTGAGATGGATCAGAACAAAAATATAGATAACAGAGTAGCTCTCTGTCTCTCTGGGGCTCAATCTTTCTCTCTAACCTAACCTGCCCTCTGTGTGACTAATCCATCTGCTTCCTTACCCCCCTGGACAACTCTCTAAACTACCTTGAACACAAGGCAAGATCTTGGGTAAGGTAGAGGGGTGGGGAGACGGTGGAAGGGTGGTTGAGAGCCCTCCTGATAATTCTGTGAGCCATTTCTCTGCTATATCTTCTGGTGAGTAGGCTATAATCTATAGAGACACCATTAGAGATGAGGCTCTATGAAGCGTGGCCACTGCTGGCTACCAGCATATCAAATTCAGTGTGAGCTGGGCTGCCCAAGGAATGCTCAGGGTCCCATGAGCTGGGACTTGTAGCAGTGCTTCTCTCTCCCTGTTGGTGCTGAAGGCAGCATGCTCTGCCAGCTGCCCTGCAAACTCAGCTCCCACCTGCACAGATGTACTTTCAATCAGTGAAAGAGGGTCAGAGCAGACAACTGAAAGCACGTGCCAGGTGCATGAAAGACATGTCAGTTAGACATTAGAATAATCTCTGAAGGGAAATAGATTCCTCTGTGTTGGACAGTTTTAAGACTCAGCTTGACAGAGTGCTGGGCCATTTCATTTCAACTGTGCTATTACCTAGAAAGGTTGGACCAGATGATCCTTGAAGTCCCTTCCAACCTGGCATTCTATGATTCTCTGGTATAATATACTCCTGCTTTATGATATTGTTTGCATCCTGCTGAAGGTGTTGGGTTTGACGTGGTGCAGTAATTAATGCCTCGGAGTGGCTGTTTCCTTGTACTGTGTTCTGAATCCCTCCTGGGTTTGCTGGTAAAAGTCTGACACATATTACCTCACTAATCTGCCTTCCATAAATACCACTGCAAAAGGAGCAAACTCTCTATTCCTGCATCCTTTCATTATTATGGTAATTAATTTTAATTTATAACTAATTAATGCTGTTCTACATCTAACCTGCCCCTTGTTAGCAGTAGCAAGTGGGAATCAGTGTATGAATTGCAGATGCTGATCATACCCTGGCAGAGTATCTCCCTGGCAGCAGCCACGATGTGAGGAGTCGATCTTGCCGTGAGCTGCCACTTGGAGCTGGTCACATTTCCTGGTGCTGCAAGCCGTGATGGATACGTTGGGCTTTGCACTGCTGTGATACGTGAGGAGGAGGGTGATAAGTGGGGACGTCTCACAATTAAAAGCAACAGTTCGGCTGACAGAGTGATCAGAAATACCAACCTGTCTTGGGAAGCAAATGCAGGAGGAAATGCATTAATGCACAGCTGCTCTTTGATCTTGGCTGTAATTCAGAGCAGCCCAGTCCTGCTGCAGGTGGCATTAGATAAGAGGATATACTCCCTAGATAGATTTTGCTGGCACTCTGAAGCAATTAGCTTTTGCTTGTTTGTAAAGTGAACATAATCAGGTGTTCTCTCCCCCGCTGCCCCTTCCCAGAAAAGTGCTTGAGACATCCTCATCTCCCAGATGGATTAATTATGGTTTCATCTCCCTCCTGGATCAATTACAGCAGTCTGTGCTACTGGGTTTGCTAAGGGGGTTTCTTGTTCCTTTTGCCTCTTTCCCCTCCCCTGAAAGGTGCTCTCGAACTGAAATATCTCTTAATGGATGTAAAGCATAAAGTTCAGAAGCTCTGTAACATTCAAATGAGACCCAGATAGGTATAGTTCAAGGACCAGAAAGTTCCTCAGTGGCATGTATTGGCGTTTTGAAGGTAGAGGAGGAATGGGCTGAGACACACAAGAGTGCACCTCGTGGAAGGAGAGCAGAGATGCTGCATGTCCTGCTTCAGTGCTGCAGCATTATTTCCCAGCTTGTCTGTTACAGAGTACAAATCTGTGTAGCTGCTGTTCCGCTTTGTCCTCACTCTGTGCTAGATGACCCTTAGAAGAAGTGATGGCATGTATTGGGAACTGCAGCTGGGCCCACATGGCAGAAGAAAGAGCAAAAAGCTGCTCTGGCTTTTGCTGAGCAGGAGAGGCAGGTATGCCGCTTGCTGCTGCCCTGGCAGGGAAACCAACAGCCCCAGGCTAAAGTCTGCTCTTAGCAGCTATGGTTTTATTTGCAAGCCTACAGATGCCTGGCACTGGAGCTCAGCTGAAGAAAGAGCTGCCAGTCAGGAGAGATGTGCTGCTCTGTCCAGAGATCAGCTGTTAGATTTGGAGTCAAGCTTCTGCTGCACCTTGTAAAATGCACATTTTAAATAAACCTCCTTTATCCTGTGTAGAAATTCGTGGGTAAAGAGAGGAAATGGCTCAGGTTACTTTCCCACTCAGCCCTTATATTAATACCTTTTTTATCTTGGAGAAGACCCAAGGATCCTTCTGTAGCATCCCCCTCGAAAGCATTGGTTTGTATTTTGAGCCATCACTTACCCATGTTCTTACCTCCAGCAATTAGTCTCACAAAGCAGCTTTCTGCAGCTCCTCAGCCATTTGCTGCCTCGCAGTGTAATTGTGCGTGACTGCGCCTCATTAGACAGGGATATTTACCTCGAGGGAATGGGGCTTTGCAGCTCGGGAGGAATTAAACCCAAACTTTGGCAAATGTCACTGCTTTTGTCAGGGCTGCAATAAATGAGCTGGCTCCGAGCACGTGTGACTTTCAGCACCTGGATATCCTGTCACTGGATGCTGCTGTGTACTAGAAGGGGAGGTGCTGAAGCTTTGGCAGAGCTGCTGCTCTGAAATTCCACTCCTGTTCCCACAGAACTTGAGCTGCGTTGGAGAGCGTGCTGTTGTGCCCATTTGGGTTGGCAGGGAAGCTTATTCTCACCAGTGCTACACAGGCTACTGTTAGCAGTTGTGGTTTGGGGTGTACACATCTGTGACTCTGACTTGGGTCCAAACTGTTTGCCCATTTGTGCATGAATGGAAGGGATAACTTCCAGCTTTAAGCCTGGAGGTTGTGGTTCTCAGCTCCATCCATCTCAGCAGGGGAAGCATGGGAATTCCCCTTTGTTTAGGCTTTTCATGAAGGGAGGGGGGGAAATCCTGCTTTGCTCACTTGATCATCTGTTATTCTATCATTTTATTTATCTTTTGTTGTCTTCACACAATTCTGCTCCAGACAGTGGATTTCTGTCTCCAGGGTCTAAGCACAAGAAGTTAATGAACCGTTTGAACTCCAGTAAGCACTGATCTCAGTTTAAGTTGAGTAACTGCAGCTGCTGTACTGTGTTCAGTGCAGAAGGGGTAGTGATAGGATGGGAGTGGGAGAAAAAGGAGGAAGAGGTGAGCTCATAGAAGCCAGTGGAGCTAAGATTATCTCTGTGGTGATTTATTTTCTTTTATCAGTGGTTTGTTCTCCAGGGTTGCTGCCTTCCACTGGAGCAGAAAGAAGTAAAAGCAGAAGGGCTCTGCGTGGGTCCTTTGCCCCTACAAAATGAATTTGTTTCCTTCGGGCTTGGAGTGCATTTACAAGGGGATGTTAGAACATAGCTGGGGCTGCCTGGTTGACTGCTTTATTTTCCCCTAAAACCCTCTCCGTGCCTGCATGGGTAGCTGAAGGACTTGAGTTCCCATGGCTCAGCCTGGATGGTCCCTGCCCCTCGGTCACTCCTGGGGATGCCTGCTATTGGTATGTGGCAAACAATCTCCATCTTCCCATGCTTGTAGGTTTTTTTCAGAGATTACTGCAATTCTCATCTCCTCCTCTGCTGCCCACTCTTCACTTATCAATGTTAAATAGTTTGCCTTGTGTTTGGAAACCTTCAGTCCATAAAATAGAGCAGAGAGGTATCTTTGGTGGGATATCAGGTTGTTCAGCCTACCTTTCCATGGTGGTACTCATACTCAGGTATGGTTATGAATGAACTTCAGATGGGAATTAGAGCCTTTATATGCTTACAAAACCCCACACAACCCTTGGAAGTGCTGAAGCTAAGGGAGTTGTATCGGTTGAGGATGGCTAAGCAAAGGGAGGCTGGCTGTGGCAGAACATGGATGCTGTAAGAATTGAGCTGGTACTTGATCAAATAGCAGTGGGTGAATGGAGTATGTTTGGCTTCTAAACCATGAGATACAAAGGAATGATTAATCTCACTCACTTATAAATATCTGCATTGTAGACAAATGCACTGGAGTGAGCTGTCACAGAATGGTAGGGGTCGAAAGGGACCTCTTCAGATGATCTGGTCCAAACCCCTGTGAAAGCAGAATCACCCAGAGCAGGTTGGCCAGGATTGTAATGTGCAGGTGGGTTTGGAATTGCTCCAGAGGAGGAGATGCTACCACCTCTTTGGACACCCTACTCCAGGGCTCCGGTACCCTCAGAGCAAAGAAGTTTTTCCTTACCAATTCTTTGTGACCTGTCAAAAACGATGGAGAAGGGTTTAGCAATAACATCAGCCAGCTCCTTTAGTGCTTGTGGGTGCATAGCATGAGGGCTCATGAATCTAGTGGGTGTCTAGCTTGTCAAGATGGTCTCTAATCCAGAGTCTTCCTTCCTCAAGACTTTCTTTCATACCTCCAGGGACCTTGAGTTCCCTTCAAGCCAGTAGAGGCAAATGAGTTGTTCTGTAGTGTGATTCATCTTACCTAGATATAAGGACACTCAGAATAAAAGTATCAGTTTGTTTGTTAACTGTAAGAAGAGCAGAAATGATATGCATGTCACAGGATCACAAGGTGTTAGGGGTTGGAAGGGACCTCCAGAGATCAAGTCTGGCCCCCTTGCCAGACCAGGACCATACAATTTATCTCAGGTGGCACAGAAACACATCCAGACAGGGGTGGAAAATCTCCAGAGAAGGAAACTCCACAAGCTCTCTGGGCAGCCTGTGCCAGGGCTCTGGGACTCTTACAGTAAAGAAGTTCTTCCTCATGTTGAGGTGCAACTTCCTGTGCTGTAGTTTCCACCCAGTGCCTCTTGTCCTATTACAGGGCACAACTGAGCAGAATTTGTCCTCTCTCTCTTGCCCCCCAGCTGTCAGATATTTATAAACACTGTTCAGATGCCCTTTAAGTCTTCTTTTCACCAGACCAAGCAGTCCCAGGTCCCTCAGCCTCTCCTCACAGGACAGTGCTCCAGCCCCTTCGTCATCTTCACAGCCCTCCCTTGGACTACCTCCAGTAGATCCCTGTCCCTCCTGAACTGGAGAGCCCAGAACCGGATGCTGAATCCCCCTCAGTGTGCTTCTGTTCCTCCCTGAATTTGGTGGGACTTCAAAGTTTTCAGTTTGACGCAGGGAACCTTCAGCACTCACGAAATCAAGCTGGAACTGCCTGTGTGAGATGTGAAAGCTGTTCCACATTTGTCCTAAACTTATGTGGGTGATGAGTGTCTTGCTTTAACTTGTCAGGTAGAAAGTAATTGGTGTTGCATTCTTTTGATCTCTGCAAGGAAATATAATGTGGGCATTTGGAATGAGCCACTGTCCAGTGACAGTCCAGAGCTTCTACTTTGCCCTGGTAAGACCCCATCTTGAGTACTGTATTCAGTTTTGGGTTACCCAATTTGAGAGGGACAGGGATTTGCTGGAGAAAGTCCAGCAAAGGGCTATGAGGATGATTAGAAGACTGAAGCACTACCTGATGGGGAGAGGCTGAGGGACCTGGGGCTGCTTAGTATGGAGAAGAGAAGACTGAGAGAGGATTTAATCAATGTTTATAACTATCTGAGGGCTGGGGGTCAAGAGCAGGACGACATGCTTTGCTCACTGCTCCCTGGAATAGGACAAGGAGCAATGGGTGTAAGTTGCAGCACAGGAGGTTCCAGCTCAACACAAGGGGGAACTTCTTTACTGTAAGGGTCCCAGAGCACTGGAACAGGCTGCCCAGAGAGGTTGTGAAGTCTCCTTCTCTGGAGCCTTTCAAGGCCTGTCTGGATGTGTTCCTGTGTGCCCTGAGCTAGATCGTGTGGTCCTGCTCTGGCAGAGGAGGATCTCTTTGGGTTCCTTCGACCTCTTGACATCCTGTGATCTGAGCGTAGCTTGGTGTATCAGCTTAATAGTTAAATATTTCCAGCTATTGCAAATTTTCAAAGATGTGGATTTATTAGACTCATTTTGAATGTTTTTCTAGGGCAGCACAGTTCATTCCCTTCCTCACATTTCAGATGTAAAGCATCTAGTTTAAATAAATTAGTCTGAAAACAATCCTTTCCTTACTTGAAGAAATTTAAGCTCGGATTTAGATTTTAGGCTCATTAATATTCACAAACACTGCTTAGTTAAGCTTGCTTTAATTTCTCTGTGTGCTTTGTTAACAGGGATTATCGTGGTGTTTGCATTTGCATGCAGGACTTTGACTGTTGTATAAATTTTGGTCATTATTGTGGAAAGAAAAAAAAACCAAGGAAATTAAAAAAAAAAATAATATCTTCCTCAGCTCCTCCAGTACTTTCTCTAACTCTTTTATTTCTTGATAGTGTTGTGAGAGTGTTTCTTTCCATATTTATTAGGTGGATTTTTCATCTCTCTTTGAAAGATGTTTGAGAGCCGTGGAAGCCCAGAGGAGCAGGCAGGCTTTTGGTCTCCAGGTATGCTTCTGGCACATAGCGTTGCCAAGGGAATGGTCCCCTTCAAATCTGGAGAGCAAAAACAGCCTTGGAAGAGTCCCACAGATGTGTTGCCCTTCGTGCAACTGAGAAAGTGGTAGGCATTATTCACCAGCCCCTGTTGCCCTGGCCAAATGTGCTGGAGAGCACAGCAGCATTTTCCTGCTGGTGTTGTGGAGCCACAGTCAGCTCGCAGCAGAACAGCTGTACCTGCAGAACACCTGTATCTCTCTGCAGCCAGGGGCTGGCTGGCTGCAGGGCCTCTGAAGTGTTTACAGAACTGCTTGTTCCTGTTGAATTCTAAACATGTTCAGTGTTCTTGGGAAATGGCAAGTTAATAACTCTGGAAGCTGCAGCCTGCTGCCTGTCCTGAGAGAACATACAGCTTCAACAGCCACCCAGACGGCTCTGGGGCTGTGGCACAGATCTGCCCACCAGAGTGGCAGAGCTTTTTGGTCCCAGTGCATGAAGGCCATGAGTGCCCGGTAAAGGTGGCACTTGATTGCAAGGATCAAAATGAAGAAGCTTGTGGACTCATAGAATGGCTTAGGTTGGAAGACACCTCAGAGACCATTCACTCCAACCTCCCTGCCATGGACAGGGACACCTCTCAACTATGCTTGGCTGCTCAAGGCCTCATCCAGCCTGGTCTTGCACCCCCAGGGAGGAGGCATCCAGAGCCTCTCTAGGCAACCTATTCCAGACTCTCACCATCCTCATACTGAAGAAATTCTTCCTCAGATCCATTCTAAACCTAACCTCTCTCAGCTTCAAACCATTCCCCTTTGCCCTCTTGCTAGACACTCTTATCAAAAGTCCCTTTCTAGCCTTCCTGTAGGATCTCTTCAACTATTGGAAGGCAGCTCTAACGTCTCCCTAGAGTCTTCTCTTCTGTAGGCTGAGCAACCCCAGCTCCTCACAGCAGAGGTGTTCCAGCCCTTGGATCATCTTTGTGGCTCTCCTCCAGACTCATATTAGAGGAGCAACCAGTGCTGCTGTGAGGCTGGGATAGTTAATTCAAGGCTTCTTACTTCTGAATTTTACCTTTTGTCCTGGGTCACAGCTTTAATGTGGATAGATTCTTCTATCCAAGTATCTCAATATGTCCGAGTCAGTTGTGTATATGCCATTATAGTACCATTTGAATGCTTAAGTTTTAAGTTCATTTTGGCCCCTTAGGCCAGGTCTCCTTTGCTTGGTGCTGCTGGCATCTGGGTCCTTTACTTTGCTTGAAACAGCTGTTATGTCTTAGGAACTAGGTAGAACCTAGGATGCACTGGGTTGGAAGGGCCCTCTAGAGGTCTTCTAGTCCAGACCCCTTCAGTAAGCAGGAACATCCATAGATCACACATGACAGATAGCAGCTTGCAACTGAGGCAGAATCTAGAAACTTCTTATCCACAGGTGTTACATGTGCCCAGGCTGCTAGGTGTGACAGCCTCTTGACCTGGGGAAAACTCTACCAGTGTTCCCTTGAAATTGTCTGTGAGAGTGTTGGAGTGCAGGCCTGTTACAGAGAGGGTATGAAGTGATTAGTAGGTTTGATTTTTAAAGGCATAAATTTGTTCTTCTGCATCATATAACAATCTTTGTGTGCATTTTCTTGCATCATAGAGCAGTTTGTCCTTTTCTTCTCCTTGTCCTGTCAGCCTCACTGAACTGCTGCATGGCTTTTATGGTAACTTCCATCTTGTAAAGAAGCAGTTTCTGGCAGCAGTTGCCTGTAGAGACCTCTGCATCATCTGTCAATGGCATAGACAAATCCTTCAGTCTTTGGAGGGCCAGAAAGCAAATCGTATCCTGGGCTGCATCAAGAGAAATGTAACCAGCAGGTCAAAGGAGGTGATTCTCCCCCTCTACCTTACTTCTGTGAGAGCTCATTTTGAGTGTCAAGCCCATTTCTGGAGCCTCTATTACAGGGCAGATCTGGACATGCTGAGATGTGTCCAGAGAAGGGCCATGAAGATGATAAGAGGGCTGGAGCTGCTCTCCTGTGAAAACAGACTGAGAGAGTTAGGGCTATTCAATCTGGAGAAGAGAAGGCTCCAAGGAGACCTTGCTGTCACTTTACAGTATCTGAAAGGGGCCTAAAGGGTTTGTATTGTTCACAAGGTTCTTTACAGTATTGGCTAACAGTCATACCTTTCAAAAGACTGCAAGTAGGCATTGATATTAGAATTTAAAAGTCAGGATGAGGATCAGGAGGAGGTGTGAATTACAACTTGCTCTAGTGGGAGGTGTCCCTACCTATGGCAGAGGGTTGGAGCTGGGTGATCCTTGAGGTCCCTTCCAACCTAAACCATTCTATGATTCTAGAAGAAAATGGAGGAGGGACTTTCTAGGATGTTGGGTAGTGGTAGGACTAGGGGGAATGGAGCAAAACTAGAAGTGGATGGATTCAGATTGGATGTTAGGTGGAAGTTCTTTGCTGTGAGGGTGATGAGACCCTGGAATGGGTTGCCCAGGGAGGTAGTGGAAGCCTCATCCCTGGAGGTTTTTAAGGCCAGGCTGGGTGTGGCTCTGAGCAACCTGATCCAGTGTGAGATGTCCCTGCCCGTGGCAGAGGGGTTGGAACTGGATGGTCTTTGAGGTCCCTTCCAACCCTGACAATTCTGTGATTCTGTGATCTCAAGTGTGGGGCTCCTTTGTCACGTGCTTGCTGGCAAGTGTATCTGAGTATGGGACTGACTGACATCACTCTAGATTTGAGCCAGAGAGGAAGACCAGTGCCTGTGTAGAAGCTGGGACAGTGCCCTAAGGCAAAGCCCGAGCTCAGCAAACACACTTTCACACAGTCTCACAGTATCACCAAGGTTGGAAGAGACCTCACAGATCATCAAGTCCAAGCTGTTACCACAGAGCTCAAGGCTAGACCATGGCACCAAGTGCCACATCCAGTCCTGCCTTAAACAGCTCCAGGGACGGCGACTCCACCACCTCCCTGGGCAGCCCATTCCAGTAGCCAATGACTCTCTCACTGAAGAACTTTCTCCTCACCTCAAGCCTAAATTTCCCCTGGCATAACTTTGCCTCTCAGCTGGGCTTTTGGGCTTGGACTTGGACTTGGTGAATGTATGTTTTTGCACCCATGGAAGGTGGATGAAAAGAGGTAGAATAAATGGCTGTGTCATCTAGGCAACCTTCATTATACACCAGGAGTGAGCAGGACACATCACACTGCACAGTGTGGATGATGCAAAGGGACAGTTCTTCAATGTGTGTAATTTAGGATGGCTCTGCAAAGGGAGCAGAGGTCTGCTGAGGTGTGCCAGCAGATAACACTGCTTCAGATATAACTGTTTGTCTGAACCCTAGACTCAGCCTAGGAGCTCAGAGTATTCCCTTTCCTCTCCTCCTTAAAATCTCCCAACTCAGAACGAGCAGCCAAAGGAAATTCATTCATCTAGGAACTTCTCATGCAAAAAGAGAGCTTCCTTTTCCCTGCCTGTTTTGAACACATGCATATTGCATAGTGCACCTTCTTTTGACGTCTTTGACAATGTGTCCCCTCTAGTCTGTAATTTCATACATCCCTGTAATTTATCACTCATACAGTTTTGGCTTATGTAGTGTGAGATGCAGCAGAATCTATAAATCAAATAAAATATTACTGTGCTTGCATAATAAGAAGTGCCTATATTTATTTCATGTCATATCTTCAAAAAACAGCTCTTGAGTGGGTTTTTCTGTGCAGTGGGGCATGTTAAGGGGGAAAAAATACAGTGGGATTCTCTGGCAGACCACATTTTGCATTTGGACTTGGAAGGAAATAATTAATGAACTGAAAGATCTGTTTCAGACCAACAGTCTGCCCAGGTCATTTGTCTTCTGCTGAAGATGTCTATTGTAGGGTACCTGGGATCATAGAATGGTTTGGGTTGGAAGTGACCTCTGGAAGTCATCTTGTCTGAATTTCCCTGTACTAATGAGGGACATCTCCAACTAGATCAGGTTTCTCAGAGCCCCATGAAGCCTGATCTTGAATATCTCCAGGGATGGGGCCTCCATCATCTCCCTGGGCAACCTCTTCCAGTGTTCCACCACCTCTGTAGTAAAGAACTTCTTCCTAATGTCTAATCTACATCTACCTTCCTCTAGTTTCAGACCATTGCTCCTTGCCCTGATACTACAGGCCATTGTAAATTGCCCCTCCCCAGCTTTATTTTAGGCCTCCTGAGGTGCCAGAAGGTTGCTATAAAGTCTTGCTGGACTTCATACAGTAAGAGAAAACTTGCTTTTGATTCATAGAATCATAGACTCAACCAGGTTGGAAGAGAGCTCCAAGCTCATCCAGTCCAACCTATCACCCAGCCCTATCCAATCAACTAGACCATGGCACTAAGTGCCTCATCCAGGCTTTTCTTGAACACTTCCANGAGCCCCATGAAGCCTGATCTTGAATATCTCCAGGGATGGGGCCTCCATCATCTCCCTGGGCAACCTCTTCCAGTGTTCCACCACCTCTGTAGTAAAGAACTTCTTCCTAATGTCTAATCTACATCTACCTTCCTCTAGTTTCAGACCATTGCTCCTTGCCCTGATACTACAGGCCATTGTAAATTGCCCCTCCCCAGCTTTATTTTAGGCCTCCTGAGGTGCCAGAAGGTTGCTATAAAGTCTTGCTGGACTTCATACAGTAAGAGAAAACTTGCTTTTGATTCATAGAATCATAGACTCAACCAGGTTGGAAGAGAGCTCCAAGCTCATCCAGTCCAACCTATCACCCAGCCCTATCCAATCAACTAGACCATGGCACTAAGTGCCTCATCCAGGCTTTTCTTGAACACTTCCAGGGATGGCAACTCCACCAACTCCCTGGGCAGCCCATTCCAATGCCAATCACTCTCTCTGGGAAGAACTTCCTCCTAATATAATAATTCATGCAGCACTGCAACACAGTGCTGCAACACAATACCAAAAGTGGCTTTCAGCACCTTCCAATGTTTCATCTCCAGTGTTTAAATTATTTTATACTACACCACTATTATTTTAAGAAAGAGAAATTCTTTCAAGTAAATATTCCATTTTTAATATTTTTCCTATCTTTTTTTTCCTGCTGTTATCTGTTCTATTAATACCTTCCCACAAATCAAAGTTTTCCATCATTTTCCAAAGCAATTAAAGGTAATTACACCATAGGAACGCATAAGAAACACAGGAGGGAAGTCATGGTGCAACTCTAGAGTTATTCTTTCCTGCTTCAGCTAGAAAGGTGCAGGGAGTTAATGTGCCTCAGGATTTGTTTATTTATTTTTTTGGAATTCAATCTGATGGGTTTAGGTTTTTCCATTATCCATGTCAGTATTTAATCCTTTGTTGAATCAGCAGCAGGATGCAGACTTTGTTTGATCCAATTTAATTATGGGAAAGGTCGGAGGAGGGAGGATAATAGTTTTTGTATCTTTATCCAAAGTGTCATTAAATTAATCTGTCCTGCTCAGGAAGAGAGGTGAGAACCTGAAGGTAGCCTTTGACAAAACCTAGGATAGAAAGCAAACAATCCCTGGTTTTAACACATGTACCAATTAAATTTTAGGTTACATGAGAGGTTCCGTACAGACTTTTAGGCTTCTTTCTGCATTTGTGAAGGAGAGGTGCATGTTTTTCTTCCTCGTGCCTAATTCAACTGCTTTATGAAGTCAGATTGTGATGGATATTACTCTGGAGAGCTTTGTAAATTTGTGTAATATCTGTGCATGCAAATGAAGATTGCAGGCTTGGGAGGTATAGCATGAAAGCAATTTTGTCAGTTGTTCTCTGTCAAATTTCTTCAGAAGGCATCACCTTTCTTCTTCTGTTCCATAAAACGATTCTCAGTGTTTCCCCTGAAGTTTCTTGCTGTGCCCTGACCCCCAACACTGGTCACAGGCACTGTTTAACATCTTCATTGACAACCTTGATGAAGACATAGACTGTGTCATCAGTAAGTTCACAGATGACACTAAGTTAGGTGGCAGTGTTGGTTATAAGGGTAGGGAGGGCCTAGAGGGATAGATTGGATGCATGGCCAGTGTTAATGGCATGAGCTTCAACAAAGCCAAATGCCAGATCCCAGATTGGGGTCATAACAACCCCAGGTAATGCTGCAGGCTTGGGGCTGCAAAGCTGTCTAGCTGAAAGGGACCTGGGAGTTCTAATTAACAAGCAACAATAGGAGCAAGCAGTGTGCCCAGGTGGCAAAAAAAAAGCCAATGGCACCCTGGCTGGGATCAGAAATGCTGTGTTCAGCAGGAGCAGGGAGGTGATTGTGCCCTTGTACTTTGCTCTACTGAGGCCACACCTTGAGTATTGTGTTCAGTTTTGGGTGCCTCATTACAGAACTGGACACAGTACTCTAGATGCAGCCTCACCAGAGCAGAGTAGAGGGGCAGGAGAACCTCTCTCAACCTACTAGCCACAGCCCTTCTAATGCACCCCAGAATGGCATTGACCCTCCTGGACCCCAGAACACGCTGCTGGCTCATGGTCAACCTCCCATGAACTAGGACCCCCAAATCCTTTTCCCCTTTGCTGCCCTTCCCCCAGGTCAGTCCCCAACCTATACTGCTCCCTGGAGTTGTTCTTTCTCAAGTGCAAGATTCTACACTTGCTCTTGTTGAATTTCGTTAGATTTCTTTGTGCCCAACTCTCACTCTGTCCAAGTCTGGCTGAATGGCAGCACAGCCTTCTGGTGTGGCAGCCACTCCACCCAGTTTGGTGTCATCACCAAACTTGCTGACAGTTCACTCTGTGCCCTCATCCAGGTCGTTGATGAATATATTGAACAGAACTGGTCCCACTACTGACTCCTGTGGGACCCCACTAGTTACAGGCCTCCAACTAGATTCCATCCCATTGACCACAAATCTCTGGCTTCTTTCCTTCAATCAGTTCCCAATCCACCTCACTACCTGATCATCCAGACCACAATGCCTCAATTTAGCCAGAAGGATGACAGGCAAGCAGTGATAGAACAAGAGGACACAGCCTCAAGCTGCAGCAGGGCAGGTTTAGGCTGGATGTTAGGAAGAAGCTCTACATGGAAAGAGTGATTGGCATTGGAATGGGCTACCCAGGAAGGTGGTGGAGTCACTGTCCCTGGAGGTGTTTAAAAGAGGACTGGGTGAGGCACTTGGTGCCAGGGTTAGTTAATTAGAAGGTGTTAGGTGGTAGGTTGGACTGGATGATCTCAAAGGTCTTTTTCCAACCTGGTTAATTCTGTGATTCTTTTTGACATTGGATACTGATTTATTTTGGATGTTTTGTTCAGTTTTGCGTAGTGTTCAGCAGTGTCTTGTTCAGAGATCAGAGCTGTGAGAGGCAAAACAGTTCACGCTGTCAAATGCATCTGCCAGTGGCTCAGGTTCTGCTGGTTCAGAGCAGAGATTAAATGAGTGTCAATATAATTCAAAAGATTATACATTAAAATAGAGAATTTGCCCTAGTTTACAGAATCTTTCACTCCACGGTAAAGTAAAACTGCCAGAAAATGATGGTATTTTTAGACCTGATTTTAAAGGTTGAGAAAATAATGTTGTTAGAACTGCAGAAGTCATCCAGCATCACCAGTGTGGCAGTATGGAAGAGTCAGAATGATTAGATCCTCTGATTTGCTTTGGTGCAGCAAGCACTACTTTGCTGAACCTCTCTGAAATGAAGGATGTTGAGGCTGTAAAAAGACCCTCTTCAGATGTATTTTCTTCTCCCTAAATAGGAATTCATCATTAAATAATTGAAGGTAATTCTCTCATTTATCTAAGACCAACTAATCCTCACTCTGCATAGGATTTTTGGTGGCATTTCTGGATAAAAAAACGCAGATAATAGTTCAAATATTACAGGATTAATTACCTGAATCCTTACTGCTGCAAATATTTTCTTTGCTTTGGTTTGTGTAAGTTGCATCATCGCCCTGAGGTGTTATTCACCTCCCTAACATCTGAGCATGTGCATGATTTAGAGCCTGAGGCTTCAGATGTGTTTGTGTTTCTTCCTAAAGCTGAATGAGCATCAAGGTTTAAGAATTCCTGTAGATGTGACACATTCATTTATTACTGTGAAAGAAAAGAAAGCATACCAGAAAAAATGAAGTGCCTAAAGAGCCTGAAAAAGCCATGAAAACATCCAGTTGCACAGATGTCTACACTGTAAGCGTTGGCACTGGTAAAGGTGAGGTGTTTATTTATGAAAGCCTGTTGAAACAGTGGAGCCTTTGCTCTGAGACCATGCTGAGTCCCTTCATACACTGTCTCAGTTTAAGAAGTGTGCACTTGCAGCCCAGAAAGCCAACCAGAGCCTGGGCTGCATCAGGAGAAGTGTGGCCAGCAGGTCAAGGAGGGGGCTTCTACTCTACTCTGGTGAGACTCTACCTGGAGTACTGCATCCACTTCTGGAGCCCCTATTACAAGAGGGATGTGGAGATGCTGGAGCATGTCCAGAGAAGGGCCATGAGGATGCTCAGAGAGTGGAGGCAGCTCTGCTGTGAGGACAGACTGAAAGAGTTGGGGCTGTTCAGTCTGGAGAAGAAGAGGCTCCCAGGTGACCTTCTTGTGGCCTTCCAGTATCTGAAGCGGGGCTACAGAAAAGCTGGGGAGGGACTGTTTAGGCTCTCAGGGAGTGACAGGACTAGGGGGAATGGAGCAAAGCTGGAGGTGGAGAGATTCAGCCTGGAGGTGAGGAGGAAGTTGTTGAGCATGAGAGTGGTGAGAGGCTGGAATGGGTTGCCCTGGGAGGAGGTTGAGGCCCCATTCGTGGATCTGTTTAAGGCCAGGCTGGCTGAGGCTGTGGGCAGCCTGCTCTAGGGTAGGGTGTAGGTGCCCATGGCAGGGGGGTTGGAACTAGATGATCCTTGTGGTCCCTTCCAACACTGCCTGATTCTATGATTCTAAGCAAAAACTTCTAAGCAACAGAATATTTTAGCTACCACCAAGACCTTTTTTTAATCTAAAGAAACATCAGTAAAACAAACTTCCAAAGCTTGTTTTCTAAACAATCAAGTGCTTAAGTATTTATTGAAAGAAACCTGAAATAATTCTCCATCACCAAGTCTTTTAATCCATCTTTTCTGTGTCTTCAAATTTATGGGATCCCATGAAGGGAAGAGTGCTGCCAGATGTGCCCTTCTGAACATATCATAACTCTGCCTAGGAGTTGGTATTCTCAAGGAGGCAGGAAAAGGTGGCTTGGTAGGAATATAAACCTTCAAGATTGACTGAACTGGAATGAGGCTCTTGTCTGGTCAGTGCTAAAATGAGAAACAGGGGGGTTGAAGCAGTTCTATTTTTTTCTCTTTCAGCTCAGTAGAGTTCTTACAGCTCAAAAGATTTGAACCAGTGACTAAAGGACAAAATACGTTAATTGGTTTATTGAATCCTGCCTTGATTTTTGCTGAGACAGTCTTCCCCAGGCTGTTTGAATTTCTCTTGTTTTCAGCAAGACAGCAAACTTACTGCTCTCCTCCAGCCTGCTGCTTTTAAACCAGGGAGGTTTCTGTTGTAAATAAAGAGTAGCATAACCTAAGGACTTCTCAATTTCAGCAGCTGATTTTTTTCTGTTGTTCTGCCAAGATGGAGGAAGTTCAGGTGCTTGCAAAATCACGTGAAGGAATAGTTATTAAAACTCATAAATTCACAGGAATTGGGCACAGGAGGGACCACCACCTAGTAGTCAGGTTACTTATCCTCACTTGTTGGCTCCAAGTGAGAGAAAATAAGTAAACTGAAACTGTAACCAAAGCCTATTGAGTCTCAGTATGGTGTGGATTGGAATGGACCTCTGGAGATCATAAAATCATAGTATAGTTTAGGTTGGAAGGGAACTCAAAGATCATCCAGTTCCAATCCCCAGTCATAGACAAGGACACCTGCCACTAGAACAGGTCACTCAGGGCCTCATCTAGTTTAGCCTTGAACACCTTCAGGAAGGGAGCATCCACAACCTACCTGGGCAACCTGTTGCAGTATTTCACCACTCTCTCTCATCCAGTCCAACCTCCTTGCTAAAGCAGGGCACCCACAGCAGCTTGCCCAGGATCACAACAGCTTGCCCAGGATCACAATGTGCAGGTGGGTTTGGAATCTTTCCAGAGTAGAAGAGTACACAACCTCTCTGGGCAGCCAGCTCCAGGGCTGCAGCACTTTCACACCAAAGAAGTTTCTCCTGTGTGTTTTGGCAGTTATCGATCCTACCTGTGCAGATATGGCAGATCCAGCCCTTTACTTTGCTGTTTGCAGTAGCAGTTCATCACCCTTCCTGTTAAAAATGGGCTCCTGCTTCCTAATAGGAAATTGTCTGAAATCCCATGGCAGAGCAGCTGTGAATCTGACAGAGCAGTGTTTCATGATCTTTCCCTGAAGTCATCTCATAGTATTTAACATCTGCGGACCGCTCACATTGCCAAGCTTTTACAAGCCTGCAGCGAGTTTGAGTGTTCTAAAGAATGCCTGAGTTTTGTACCACTTTCATGCATGCAATTTTGATGACTTCTTTAGGAATCAGCTGACATCCTGGTATCCCACTAGATAGCCACGTATCCAACATCTCTGTATGCAGAAGGTGTAGTGTAGTTCAGACTATTAGTGTAAATGTGCATTTGCTTAGTCTTCATCTTCCATCCCTGTATCCATTCTAGCTCCACATTCTCTGTCCTATCCTAGGAAAAAAAAAAATCATGGACAGCAATCATATCTAGACTGGGCAAATGTTGCAAATTTTTGTCAAGCCTGGAAAAGTCAAAATTAAAACCTGGAGTGTGCACTGGTTTGTGTTCAAACTCAAATCTGGCTTAAAAACAAACAAAAGACTTTTTTGTTCCTTTGAGAAAAGATTCACTTTAAATATTTGTGCTGCTTTATATTGCTTTTCATATTGGTAGTAGTTGAAGAAAGAGCTTGTTATGTACTGAGGGATGTGTATTTGGAGGCAGAGTAGAGGATTTGTGCCTGAAGGTTATGTGTTGTGTCTCTTCTTGGGTTTTTGAGATGCTCCCAGAGCCTCTGAGGCAGAATGGTGTGGTGCAGCGAAGCTCCTTCCAGAGGAGAGCGGCTGAGTAGCTTTGGGGTGGTTATAAGATGTGAATGGTGTCAGAACTTGTCAGAGGTAAGAAAAGGTGAGCCTCAGAGGTCTGTCAGCTGTGTGGCTGCTTGGAAAAAATCAGAGAAGGGAGAGCAGAAGGCGGCAAGGGCTTGAGTGAAGTACCTGTGCTTGGTGCAAAGGCAAAATGGGGCTTGACTGCAGCATGTGGTGCTTAGTTCTACTTTTATAAGGTAGTTTTGTAAAGGGTTTTTTTGGATGATAGTACAGATTGATTTGGGATACCTTGAAAACTAAGAAGGGATA
This sequence comes from Tricholaema leucomelas, assembly GCA_013400475.1. NCBI lineage: Eukaryota > Metazoa > Chordata > Aves > Piciformes > Lybiidae > Tricholaema lacrymosa > Tricholaema leucomelas. Next base: position 86,308 of record WAAF01014679.1, read on the forward strand.
GTGTTGCTTGCTTGTGTTGCAAACTGCTTGGGGTAAGCACTGTGCTCTTTACTTGTCTGTTAAGTTTGTCTTATGGTACTAGAGATGGTGTTGTGGTCATGTGGATCTATTATGACCAATGTACAAACCCACTAAGAAATTAAATAAGAGAAGGGTCTCACTCCCTGAATCTTAGTACTTGAGAAATTCAATGTCTTTGCAACTCTTGGGGTATCTACTTTAAATTGGTGTCTCCTTAAGCTAACCTCTGCATGCTTAACTTCTCTAGAGCTGTTGGATCAATGGCACAGAAGTGCTGAGCATTTGCATAGGGATACTGATGTGTTTCAAGCTGCAACTGGGTAGGTTTAGACTAGATACTAGGAAATTCTTTTTCCCAGCAAGAGTGGTCAGGGATTGGAATGGGCTGCCCAGGGAGGTGGTTAAGTCACCAACCCTGGGAGGTGTTTAAAGGTTATTTGGATTTGGTGCTTGGGAATATGGTTTAGGGTGCAACTTGCAGAGTAGGGTTATTGTTTGGACTTGGTGATCCTGAGAGTCTTTCCAACCTGAATGTTTCTGTGATTCATTTCTGTGATGCTGAGTCATCTTGTCTGCCTGGGTGCCTGAGTTACAATCAAGCACTCATCTCTGCTCTTCTCCAGGCTTACTGGCAAAAGAACAAGTGACCTGGTGGCAGGTAGACAGAAGCCTGGGTGTTGGATATCTGGATTCAAGTTTTTTGGTGTCTTCCAGGGGGTGATTAAAGTTTCAAAGGTGTTAAGGACACAGGAGATATGTAGGAACTTAATGCCAGTTTTAGACTGGTGCTAAGTGATTAGTTCCCTCTGGTTTTCTGTAGGAGTTATATTGCCTGACTGCTGCTGTAAGCCCTCTTAATTACCATCTTACTGCTTTAGGTACATTATTACACTTAAACTTGTGCCCTATGGTCTTTATATGACAACTTTTCACTCATACAACAGGGATCATGTTTTTTTTCTTTTTGCAGTAATGAACAGGGTAAGCATATGAAAAATTGTTCAGTTCTTGAGTTCTGTGGAATCATGGCCTACACCTTTGGACTAACCTTTTGAACAGCACTTGGAGTCACAGAATGGGTTGGGTTGGAAAGGGCCTTAAGGATCATCTAGTTGTAACTCCCTGGACACTGCCTCATCCAGCCTAGCCTTGAACATTTCCAGGGAGGGGACGTCCACAACCTTCCTAGACAACCTGTTCCAGTGTCTCACCACCCTCACTGGAAAGAATTTCTTCCTTATTTCCAGTCTCAATCTGCCCTCCTCAAGCTTCAATCCATTCCTTCTCATCCTGTCACTACAAGCACTTGTTAAAAGTCCCTCTCCAGCTTTCCTGTAGCCCCTTCAGGTGCTGGAAGGCTGCTCTAAGGTCTCCTCAAAGCCTTCTCTTCTCCTGGCTGAACAACCCCAACCCTCGCAGCCTGTCCTCGTAGCAGAGGTGTTTCAGTCCTTTGATCATCTTTATGGCCTCCTCTGGACCCACTCCACCAGTTCAATGTCCTTCTTATGCTAGAGGCATTGGAACTGAATGCAGTAGTGCAGTTAGAGTCTCTATGAGAGCAGAGTGAAAGGGGAGAATCAGCTTCCTCATCCTCCTGGTCACACTTGATCTTAAGTACTTCGCTGCTCATAACTTCATTTGTTTGGTTTCCTCAGCAACATCTGTCAGTTTTTGCCTTTCACTTGAAAGCTGGGGTTTGTGTGAACAAACTGAGGCTTGTCTTTATCTTGTCTCTAGGGCAATGCCCTGTGATCATAAAACCCTGGGCCAGAGGACATTTTGGAGACCCTATGGTTTAGGAGGGGAGGAGATGCTTGAATTAATTCCATCTTGTTTCAAGATACTGATCAGATTGTATTCTGCACCACTGCAATCTCACAGAGCTTCCAGTGGCTTTGTAAGGCATAGGATTAAAGCACTAGTGATTAAGACTATGCTTTCTCTTTAGTGCTCCTGTTATGTCTGTATTGGAACAGTGACTGTGGTTATCCATCTAGCCTGAGATTGGTTTCTTACCCTCCTAAAATGGTGCAGTAGGAGTGTGTTTTTTGTGCAAACATACAGTGAGTGTCAGATGAATTGAGTGTTGAGTATGAGCTGAGGAGATCTTTCTATAGCAGTGGTGTGAGATGAAGTCTCTCTCTGTTTTCCTTTTACATGAAAGATCTGCTTCTGGCTTTGAAGCCAGTATTTCGGTCGATTCCTGCTCTTGATCCATGTAATGTTACTTGAAGTGGAATTAGTTTTGTTGTTTTGTTTTTTTTTTTTCCCAGTTGGGAAGTGCTGTTTTGTTGGATACCTGTCCCCAATGCACTTAACTTCAAATTATGTTATATTAAAGTTCAGCAGAGCTGAGTCTCTGTTTTTATTTCTCTGCCAGTCAAATCAATACTCATCTATTTGCCAATGTGAGGCAGAAAGGAAGAATGGTTTGTGTAGGTGGCAGTGTCTTGATTGGCACACAGGAGAGGAACAGAAATAGGTAAGTTGGTTGTTTTCCTTTGGTTGATTGGTTGTTTTTTTTTATGTTCATTTTTGGAGCTTCAGGTTTTCCAGTAGAGTCTTACAGAAACCTCAAAATGATGCAGTTTCACCTTCTGAGGGACACACGTCCCATCAATCTATAATCTGTTGTCAGCTGCAACAGAAGGCTCTTCCCTGGTGAAATCATTTAGGACCCGTTGGTACTGCAGGTGTCTGTTCTTCATATTATCCCAGTTAGGCAGTTGATTTTCTGGTGACAGCTGAATACACACTAAAGAGAGAAGTCTGCTTTGAAAGGAAAGCAGGAATATGGCCAACTTAGATCTGTTCCTGCTTTTAAGAAAGCCTATTCAATTCTTCAAATGATAGAGTATTAGGAGTTTGTTACTGCTCTTTTTGAGTCAATTAAAGCTGAAATGCCACTGGGACAGTCTGTGACAAGAGAGTAGAAGCTAGGATAAAACAGAAGTGGTGACTAAAGTCACAGCACCCAGTGGAAATATCAGCAGAGGTTAAGAATTTCAGGAATGTGCTCTGTGGTGCCTTGTCAAGGTGGGTGGAGAAAGTCTTCCCAGCATCATTTGGAGCAAATCTAAGCTAATGAGGAGCACTTTGACAGCTCTGTGTTGTGGAGGTTGACTGCTGTAAAGCCACAGGCTGCTTTCGAACTCATCGGCTCTAAAGTACTTCTACTCAACCAGCTCTGAGGCAGCTTGATCTTTAAATTAGGATTTAACATTTCTAACTGCAATGGTAAGCTGGTGAGCATGATGTAGTCTGGATTTGTCTTTCTACCTGGTTATTTTCCCAGTTAAGATTCTCAATGGATGATGAATCCATTTAAAAGTTAATACAGGATATATTCTGCGTTGGGTGTTTCAATGCTAAGGCTGCAGGGTGGATATAAGCACTTATTGAAGCAGGCTTACAGGTAAATGATGGAGATGGGTTCCTGCTTTTCTGTATGTTTCTATCAGTGGGTGAATTGTATGTCGTTTTCATTAGATTTGGTTGTTACTTTTGATTTGTCTACCTGTGTTTGAGCTGAAACTGGGGGAAAGAAACGTGTTTCATGATAATTGGATACATAAAACAGTCTAAACATACTGTCTGCAGACTAAGAAGAAAATAAGTTTCTGAGACTGGCTTACATTAAAATTGATTCATTAAAGTAACTTCTTAACATAGAGTTGAATTGGATGCGGTACAAACCACACAGAAGCCTCTTCTTACTTGCCTTGAGTGTGACTTAGAAGAAATAGGGAGGTTGCTGGCTCTGGTTTTTGCAGTGTGAGTGAGGTACAGGTCAAGGCACCCAGAAGTGAGTGAGCAAGGCCTGAGGATCCCTGCACTGAGGACAATCCTGCTCAGATAGCTGTGAATCATTACTCAGAACTGAGGAGCTTTATCGTGCTCTAAGATCCAAGGCTATTTCCCTTTCAGGTTCTTTCTCAGGTTAGTGAGCTTTTCCTTACCAGACTGTAATACCTTGCTATTCATCCTTAAAATGTTCTTTTGGATGAATCCACACTCCAAATTTCCCACATTTTCACTTCTGCTGCCCACCTGTCCACCACATATCCTCTTCATCCTTGCAAACTGTGAATATGGAAAACTTCTTTTAAATCATGCTCTGTCTGAGCACCACGTAATTATGTTTATCTATTTCATGCAAACGCAGCTTTCACACCACATTAAGTCAGGAAGTCAAGCATTTAGAAAGAGCAGCATTGCAGCTGAAGAGCAAAGCTATCTGCTGGGTTTATTGCTGCTTCAGAAGTCTGCTTCTGCCTGCTTGCCCCTCACCTTGTTTCTGCTGGTGAATTTGGTTTGCTTAACTCAAAAGGGCTGTTCTTGAAGACATTATTTTCTCCTGTGGGAGATCTGTTTCCTCCATTTGTGCCTTTTCCAGTGCTGCAGAGTATTTTTTGTAATAGAGAAAGTAATCAGCTCTGTAACTGGTTCCCATCAACCAAATGAAAATGGATTGATGGAGGGAGGCACGCTGACTCCACAGCTTGGGGAGCTTGCACCTGTGAACCTTCCTGCAAGGTGGGGATGTAAACTGATGACTCTCTTTGCTAGCAGCAGCCAGGTTGGTTTCTTTTCTATTACTTGAAAGTGACTCCTCACATTAGTTGTTGGATCCACTTGTTGATGTTTTGTGAGAGCTGAGGAGCAGGATTTGCCAGCTTTCCAGATAGGCATTTCTTTCTGACTTTGGAGTTACAGTTTCTCTGCCATTCTGGCTAAGTGTAGAGCTTCAGCAAGCATTCCAATAAAACAAAAGCCATCTGTAGGTGAACTCTGCTCCTGCTCAGGAACAAAATTTATCTGCTTTTTTTCTTTTTTTAACACAAAAACTTAACATTGCAGCTGCCATCCCATGAATTTCCAGGAAGATTAGTGAAGTGGCTTGTTTTGTACTCTGTGAAGACTGGACCCCTAACACACAGCTGACAACAGCTTTATAAAGCTGGTGTGTGTTTAGTGAAGAAAAAAATATGTAAAAGTTAGATGAGTCTTTCAGACAGGTGCACCACTATTGATAAACTGGCACTGGGTCACAAGCATAGGTACCTGGCAGACACCTGACAAAGATCTGAGACTTGCTAGAGGCTGATGAAGACCAGCTTGGCACCTCTCAAACATTAAGCCATGCCTCCAGGCCCCTGTTTGTACCTTCCTGTTGTGTGGCTCTGTGGGCTTGGCCCTGCAACTGTTTAGAACTGACCCCAGTGAGCCCTCAACTTGAAGTATGAGTAGAGTCCTGCTACAGAGATAGTTTGAATTGGTCTCCACACAGCAAGCATCCTGGCACTTGGATCCTGTCCCTTTAGGCTGGGGTGTCATCTAAGGATGCTTCCATAGATTGAATCCTCACTTTTCACTCTGAAGAGTGTATATTTTGGGTATCCTTGAGTGGGAGGTTTCCCCTTGATAAGTGAGTGCATCTTTGTAGAATGTGTTCAGAGAAGCACCACGAAGATGATCAGAGGGCTGGAGCAGCTCTCCTGCAAAGACAGACTGGGACTGTTCAGTCGGGAGAAGAGAAGGCTCCAAGGAGACCTTATTGTGGCTTTCCAGTGTCTGAAGTGAAATACAAGAAAGCTGAGTAAGGACTTTTTAGGATGTTGGATAGTGATAGGACTGGGGGGAATGAAGCAAAACTAGAAGTGGGTAGATTCAGAAGGGATGTTAGGAAGAAGTTCTTCACCATAAGGGTAGGGAGACACTGAAACAGGTTGCCCAGGTCGCTGGTGGAAACCTCTTTCTTGGAGGTCTTTAAGGCCAGTCTGGATGTGGCTCTGGGCAACCTGATGTAGTGGGAAGTGTCCCTGCGCCTGGCAGAGGGATTGGGGCTAGATGATCTTTGAAGTGCCTTCCAGCCTTGACAATTCTGATTCCTTAAAGCTTAAAATTAAAGCTGGACTGGTTGTGCAGTTGTGTATTCCCAAATGACATCCCAGCTTGTAATTCTATTGTTTTGGAAGGACTGCTGAGTGATTTTGATACAATGAATCTGCATTTTTGGGGGTGGTTATTGCTGTCTGTTCTGTAGGTGCCTCCCCAACAGTACCTTTCACTTTCGAGGTGAGCACCTGGCTCAGGTGTAGCTGCACCTGACACAGAGCAGATGACTTCTGCATTGACTAATCTTTAGTTAATAACTCGGGCTCTCTTCTGTTCCAGAAATCAATCCTAGGGCATTTACTCACCATTTTTTTGTTACTTCCTACTCCATAATCATTGAATTGTTAAGGCTGGAAAAGACCTCTAAGATCATCAAGTCAAGCTGTCAACCCAACAATAGCATGACCACTAAAACATGTCCTGAAGTACCATGTCTACACATTTGATTACCTCCAGGGGTGGACTCCACCACATCCCTGGGCAGCCTGTTCCAAAGCCTGACCATTCTTGCAGGAGATAAATATTTCCTGATATTCAACCTCCCTTGGTGCAATTTGAGGCCATTTTCTGTTGTCCTGTTGTTAGTTACTTGAAAGAACAGACCTACACCTACCTCACTCCAACCTCCTTTCAGGATGTAGTAGAGAACAATAAGGTCTCCCTTCAGCCTCCTCAAAAGACTAAACAATCCCTAAATAAACAAGACAGTTGTCCTCCAGTGCCAGCATTATCAATCTGGATGAGCATCTCTCTGTAGTAGTGCTTGGTTTCTGCCTGCTCTGTATTGTACAAACTCATAGAAGTGAGTTTTGCTGTGTGTAGTACCAATGCAAAGTAAACAGTCTGTTTCCCTCTGTGTTCAGAGCATAGATATAGATGAATTGCAGAAAGTTGTCATGACCTGGTACTGCTTTTGTGTGATCTAGTGGGAGGTGTCCCTGCCTATGGCAGGGGGTTAGAACTGGGTGATCTTTGAGTTCCCTTCCAACCTAAACCATTCTGTGGTTCTGTCTTGGAGGAGGAAGGGTGTGGGGGCAGAGTCTCTGAGCTGCTGTTAACAGGCCAGCTTTCTCCTGGTGTCAAGCAAGTGTTCTTCTGGGCACCTCATTACAAGAGGGATGTGAAGGTGCTGGAGCCAGCCAGGAGGACAACAAAGCTGAGGAAGAGCCTGGAGAATAAATCTCATGAGGAATGACTGAAGGAGCTGGAGATGGTTAGTTTGAAAAAGAGGAGGCCGTCTACAGATGACTGCCTGAAAGGAGGTTGCTGAGAGGTTGGTGCTGGTCTCTTCTCGCAGGTAATTATTGATACAACAAGAGGGAATGGCCTCAAGCTTCAACTGGGTAGGTTTAGACTGGATATTAGGAAAAAATATTTCCCAGCAAGAGTGGTCAGGTATTGGAATGGGCTGCACAGGGAGGTGGTGGAGTCACCAACCCTGAATGTGTTTAAAATATGGTTTAGGGTGAGCCTTGTAGAGTAGGGTTATGGGTTGGACTTGGTGATCCTGAGGGGCTTTGCCAACTTGAATATTTCTGTGATTCTGAGTTGAAATGCAAAGCATGGGGTGGGGGAGGATGCTGTGCAAGATTTCTCTCTAAATGGGAACTTTACTGTGGACTGGGCAAAAATTTGTCATATAGAAGTTTTTCCCCTGCGTTGTACAGATGTTCTTTTAACTGTCAGTAGTGACTTCTTTGGGTTTGCTGTCATTGCAGGATTACAGTGAAAACTCTAGGACTGCTGATCACGATTGACTATGTCATTAGTTGCAGTGTATGATGTATTTTCACTTGTTGAACAAGTTTTGCTGTACAGTAAGCTTCAGATTTACACTAGCAGAAGGACAGAAAACCAATTCCAAGGAGATTCTCATACTTGCCTAAACAAAAATCTCTTCACTGGGAAGGACACTCTGTAGCTGTGTAATGTTGATGTTCTCCACCTCGCTGCCGCTGTGTGACCAAAATGTTAGCTCACTGGCTGACTTTCTTTTCAACTCAGTGCAGACATGGAGTTTTTGTCAGCTCCACCTAATGTATCAGTTGAAGATGATTCAGATGATGTGGGATCTTGTCTTTGAGCTCTCCTGGTCAGACACATTCTTTAACCAATTTACTGTGAAGTTATGAGGATAGTCTGTGAGAGTTTGGGCTCTTCAGCCTGGAGAAGAGAAGGGATATCTTCCACTAGAAGGTAGAGGGTTTGATCTGCTGAAACATCAACATCAGCTGAGGATGTAGAACTGCATTCTGCTCTTTGCTCTCAAAAGAGAGAGGTGCTCAAGATAGTGTCAGTTTTGTGGTTTGGGGTCTAAAGACATTAGGGAGGTGAGGAATAGGCAACTGCTGTCTTTTTTAAGGAAAAAAAAGCCCTTGTGATAGGGCACAGGAGTATCCTGACTGAGAGCATGCAATGGAACCAGAACTGTTCAGAACTGTTACTACAGATGTAGAGCCACTGCTTTAAATAAATGAAAACATCTGGATTTGTGCTGCTGTAACAAAGCAGAATGTTGTCCTCTGGGTATAGCTTCTATGCACTAAACATAAGCTCACACACTTTAAATATTGACATTTGGTGGTTATTTTTTTTCCAAGGTGCACATTTAGAAAAGACTAAACAGGAAAAGATAGAAGTTACCTCCTGCCTTTGCATGTGCCTCCTAGGGACGGAATCCATCCTCACGCAAGGAGAGCGCTCAGCAGCTCACCTGGAGATTTAGAAGCTTTCTGTAGCATGTCCTTTCCCAAGGACTGTGTCATGCTGCTGTGGGAAAAGCCTTCCTCTGGGCTGGAAGCTTTTTTGTAACTCCTACTCCTGGAGTCCAAGGTATAGGGACTGAGGCTCTCTATATTTCTGTGACTTGAAAACTTGCTTTGCATTTGGGTTTAGTCTGATGCGCTCAGTTCTCCTCTCCTCGCATATATTGCATCATCAACAAATAAGTAGAGCAGAGTTTGCCTAAGTGGTTTTTGTTTGTCTGCTATTGGGTTTATTGGAATTCATAATCTAAATTAGGTATGAAAAAAATGGTTGGTATTGACCACAGCATCTCCCTTTTTTAATTTCCTGCCTTTTCCCAGCAACCTCAGCATCAAATAGTTGCTTTTTCAAGCACTGCTGCAGCACGCTTGACCCAAAGACTATTCCAAATGATGGTCTCTGTGCTCTCAAGTCAATATTTTCTGTCTGCTATTCTGTGCATACCTCATGTTATTAATTCCTTTTCCTTTATTACATCTTATTGTGCTCTACCTCCTGGGATAGGGCAAATATTTGCTTTGCTGGCATTGAAGTGGGACTCAGAAACTGAGAAGCATCACCTAAGTGACTTTTTATGGTGCCTGAGGTGGATATTTATACATGTGGGGCTTTATGTGGGTTTTTTTGAGGGGGTTGTTTGTTTGGTTTTCTTTTTTAAACAGCCTAATTAGCCATTCTGTACTACTTAAGTCATCTTCTGATTGCTGTTGGAAAGTGTCCTATTTGTGACTGCATTCTTTCTGGATCTGCTCAGAGGTGCACATCTCCTGGTTGTGTCTGAGTATTTTAGAGCTATGACAGTACTTTATCTCAGCTTTTGAGGATGTATGTATGTTTTGTGTGGCATTCCTGGAGTGTATTGCTGCCCTGAAAAGGCTCTGAGGATCAGCCCCTTCTAGGTCTTGCTTTATTTCCTGGAACCAGAGCAGAAAAACAATGGAGAAATGACTGGATAATGAAACAGTGATAATGAAATTCATCCTTCCTGTGCCCTTGGTCTGCAAGCTCCACTCTGCATCTCAGCATAAAATACTAAGAAGGAAATTAAAAATTTGATTTCTTCAAAAATTTTAATGCTATTGAAGTTTGAGCTCTAAGATTAGAGGAGACCTCAGAGGGTCCTGTCATCCTAAGTGGCTTATCAGGATGCTGGGAACAAACTTTCATCTTCACTAGATGATATTAACAGTGATTGGCTCAGGCACATTCTGTCTTCTGTCACCTACCTCGAAGATCATCTCTCTAAGGTCATTCACAGTGAACCATCATATCAACTATATAAGCTGACAGAGTTGAGATTGTTCAGCCCAGAGAAGGCTCCAGGGAGACCTTCAAACAGCCTTCCAGTATTTGCAGTGGGCTACAGGAGAGCTGGGGAGAAACTTTGTAAAACAAAGGTATGAAGTGACAGGACAAGAGGTACTGGTTTCACACTGGGAGAAGCTGGGTTTAGGTAAGACACTAGAAATAATTTTTTTCCCCATGGAGGTGGTGAGGCACCAGAACAGGTTGCCCAGAGAACTTGTGGAGGCTGCAATCCTGGAAGTGTTCAAAGCCACGTTGGATGGGGCCTTGAGCAACAAGGCATACTAGGAAGTGTCCCTGCCCATGGCAGGAGAGGTGGTACTAGGTGACCTTTAAGATCCCTTCCAACCCAAAGCGTTCTGTGATTCTGTGATTTTTCATATGTCTTGGGCATGTGATAGATTTTTCCACTCCTTTCCAAAATCCAGGTACCCTTCTGGGGATGTGTTGTGTGTTTGCCTTGATAATGAAGTCTGCCTCTTCATTTTTATTAAGGAAGTCAGAGATAGTCTTTGGCTTTCGCTGCCTTTTTCATTATTTTCTGAATATCTGTATTTAGGAAATGGTGGCTCAATGTAATATGAACTGACTGAGTTGTCATTTCTCTCTTAATTTGTCCTGTAAGAGCCCTCTGTGCTGGGAAACACAGGAGCTCAGTATGTGGAGAAAAGCATACAATTCAAGAGAGATGTTGAGGTACTGGAACATGTTCAGAGAAGGGCAACGAAGCAGGTGAGGGGCCTGGAGCACAGCCCCGTGAGGAGAGGCTGAGGGAGCTGGAGGTGTGCAGCCTGCAGAAGAGGAGGCTCAGGGCAGACCTCATTCCTCTCTACAACTATTTGGAGGGAGGCTGTAGTAAGGTGGGGTTGGTCTCTTCTGCCGGGCAACCAGCAACAGAAGAAGGGGACATAGTCTCAAGTTGTGCCAGGGGAGGTCTAGGCTGGATGTTAGGAGGAAGTTGTTGTCAGAGAGAGTGATTGGCATTGGAATGGGCTGCCCAGGGAGGTGGTGGAGTCGCCATCCCTGGAGGTGTTGAAGCAAAGCCTGAATGGGGCACTTGGTGCCATGGTCTTGTTGATTGGACAGGGCTGGGTGCTAGATTGGACTGGATGAGCTTGGAGGTCTCTTCCAACCTGGTTGATTGTATTGTATTGTATTGTATTCTATTCTATTCTATTCTATTCTATTCTACTCTATTTCTCTCTGACTGCAAAGGCCTGGAAGGTGCATGGCCATGCTCTTGCACAAGGAATTGTTCTGGGGAAGAGCAATCCTATGTATCAGTACAGGATGGGGACTGACCTGCTGGAGAGTAGTGCTGGAGGTCTCTTCCAGCCTGGTTGATTCTATGATCTCTGCATCTTGCTGCCTCTCCATGATGCTGAGATGTCTGATGGCTTTAAAGTGAAGTTCATACATCAATTTAAAGGAAATAATTGTCCTGCTTGTGAAGAGTGTGGAAGCTTGGTTTAGGCATGATGATCTCTGTTTAGTTTTCTACGAGTAGTTATCATATAAATAACATAAACTAACCAGTTTTGTTCCAGTAATTGCAGAGGACACTTCTACTTGTTTTTTTGAGAATCCAAAATATGAACTCTGCATGAACCATCTTAATGGACTACTGTCATGAGGAGTTCAGTAGCTTCTAAACTCTATTTACATGAAGACTTATTGGCTTCAACCACTTTATGTGCTTGTTCTTTATTTGCCTTTTTTCATCCTTTATCCAACAAAAATGCTAACAGATCCTTTTTTTTTTTCAGTTTATTTTGCCTACAGCAGGAAATCTACTCTGTTTGCAAATAGAAGCTTGAATAATAATGTAAGCATTTGGAAGTGCTTTGATTAACCACATCATCCTCTTGCAACATGGGCTAAAATAGAAAACAATAAATCCTAGGTCTTCTGTACTGGTAATTTGAATTATTTCTGTCTTTGGGGCAATACTGAGATGGAGACTTTATTACTGGATCATATTGATGGAGTTGGAGGGATTGTTTTGAGTGAATACTTTTCCCCTTCACATGTGCTCCTGCACATTCAACTGATCATCCATTTAAATGGACTGACCTGGAGCAAAACGTTTTAGAACAAGAGGGAATGGCCTCAAGCTGCAACTGGGCAGGTTTAGAGTAGATATTAGGAATTTTTTTTTCCCAGCAAGAGTGGTCAGGCATTGGAATGGGCTGCACAGGGAAGTGGTGGAGTCACCAAGCCTGGAGGTGTTTAAAAGTCGTTTGGATGTGGTGCTTGGGGATAGGTTTAGTGTGAACCTTGTAGAGTAGGGATTGGTGATCCTGAGGGGCCTTTCCAAGCTAAATGTTTCTGTGATTCTGCAGTTTGCCTTGCTTCTGAGTTCTCAGCAGAACTGATGCTTCCTAAGTCCCTTGCCAAGACCTCTCTTTTGACTATTGGCACTCCAATGACTGAACAGAAGAGGAAAAAGTTAAATTACAAAGTTTTCAATAGACTTTGGAGCAGGATTCAAAGTTAAAGATGTGTTATTTGACAATTGAGAATAAACATTGTGTAGCACCTTCTTGGAAGAGTGGATTTGCTGAGGAAGATGCATGTGTGCTGGGCAGCAAGGGCTTGCACTCTTGGTTTCAGTACACACATAAAGCTGTTACAGGGGGAGATGAACTCAGCTATTCTTTAAAGCTTGGTGTATCTAAAATGGGCTCAGAAGGAATTATTAGGTTGTGTAGAGTGGAACAACTACACTTATTTCAAAGCTCAATTAACTTGAACTGGTGGTCAAGGGTTAGTGCTGGGCTGGCTACTAAGTGTTAGAGGCTTTCAGTGAACCCTTCTCCCTTCCCAAAGGGAAGAAGGGAGAAAGACTGATGGGGTGGGAAAGAAACTAAACCAGCTGAGGTGGAAATAAGAACAAGAATATGAGACAGACAAAGGGACACAAATGAATATGGAACCCAGTCCCTGATGACAATGACATCACTCTTGCCTCCACTGATGCTAGGGGCAGGCACTGGGAAAGTCCCAGACTGGATTTAGCAGCAGATGGGAACTAGATTCGGGAGCTGGATTCTGTAACTGGGTTCAAGAACCTGTAGATCAAACCTGAAAGCAGAACAGACAGAGTCATCCTGGGACACCAACCTTTGAGGGAGAGGCTTGACCCTGGTGAACTCTCACCTTGATCCTGAAGATGATGTCCATGGGATGGAATCCCTTGTTAGTCAGTTTAGGGTCTACTCCTCCCCATAGGGAGGACCCTAATCTGTAGCCAGATGCTTGGTACTGCCTCTAACCATCAGTGTTATTGGTATTAGAAGCAGACACTGTCTGCAGAAATGTGCTATGAACTGCAGAAAGTGCAGCAATGTAAAAGAAACTCGTGTGAAAAAGTCAAATCCCTGAGCAGAATTAAGTTTAACTCCAGCCAGGACACAGGTCAGGCTGCAGAACAAGGCAGTTCAAATGCTATGTGCAGGCACTGGAACTCTTCCTCTCGTGGTGGCTGGAGGCACTAGCTGCTGAGAGCAGAAAAAAGCTGCAGAGCAATTTCTTTCATCTTTTTTTTTGGTACATGGAGCATAAACTGAGATAAGTTTTGTTGGATTATAAAGCTGTTGCCTTACATTTCATAGGCAGTTTGTGAAGTTCAAAACCTGGACTGCCCTAGTGTCCAGGTCTGGGCTCCCCAGTTCAAGAGAGGCAGGGATAGAATCACAAAATCAACCAGGTTGGATCTCCAAGCTCATCCAGTCCAGCCTATCACCCAGCCCTAGCCAATCAACCAGACCATGGCACTAAGTGCCCCATCCAGGCTTCTTCTGAACACCTCCAGGGATGGCGACTCCACCACCTCCTGGGCATATACTAGAGAGTGTTCCACAGAGGCTATGAGGATGATGATGGGACTAGAACATCTGTGTGATGAGGAAAGACTGAGGGACCTAGGGCTGTTTAGCCTGGAGAGAGAAGACAGAGAGGGGAACTTAGTGTTTATAAATACCTGATGAGTGGGTGTCAAGAAGAAGGGGCCAGGCTCTTTTCACTGGTGTCCTGTAATAAACTGAGGGCAAGTGGACACAAACTGGAACCCAGGAAGTTCCACCTCAACAATGTGGGAAAACTTCTTTGCTGTGAGGGTGCTGGAGCCCTGGAGCAGGCTGCTCAGATTGATTGTGGAGTCTCCTTCTGTAGAGACTTCCAAGACTCATGTGGATGCATTCTTGTGTGACCTGCCTTGGGTGATCCTGCTTTGGCAGGGAGATTGGACTTGATCTCTGGAGATCCTTTCCAACCCCCACCATTCTATGATTCTGTGGCTGTAGTTTGTCCTGTTTCTTGGTCTGTGTTGCTGTGTCTGTTGGCATGTTTAGTTGGAGTAAATTTTTTTGTGTTTGATTCGAACCGGTTTGGGTTCCATGTCTGCACCTTTGGCAGTATTCTAAAGCAGGGATGCTCAGGGCAGATCAACGTAATCAAAGCTCTACAGAATTTCCCTGTGTCTGCTGACATGGAGCTGAGGTCAGGCAACTAACATAGAAAGGGAAAATGGCTTTTCACTAAGAATTCAACAGATTTTTCTGGAGGCTGTTAGCACTTAGCATTTCCTTTAGATTTAAGTGGCAGTCAGGGTACCTGTGACAGAATAGAGGTGGTCAAGAGGAGGAAAGCAAAGTGTCTTCGTGTGGCATTGAATCAGCGTGGAGAGAAAAGAACTGCAGGGGAGTTCTGCTGTGCCTTTATGTTCTGAGGATCAGAGTATGACAAAGGGAAAGTGGATGTGGAGAAACATTAATGAATAACATGTCAGCCACAAAATTCATTGTCTTCCTGCTCTCTGTATCAGGAGTACTGGATGGATGGTGACACTCTTGTGGAGTAGGGAATGGAGGGTTTGTCCTGGCCTTTTAGTTACACACAAGAGGCAAAAAAAGTTGTATTGTTGTCACTATCTAGAAGAGTTGGGGATTTTTTCCCTCCTTATTCTTTCTCCAGTAACATTACACATAGCTACGACTCAGAGGTCAATTCCCTTACATTTTGCTGTCTCTTTGCTGCCTGGGCCTGTTCCTGCCATCCTTTTATTACAAATTACCTGGATTAGATACCCTGTGAGTTTAAAACTCAGAAGACAGTGTGTATTTCTTTGAGCTATCCATCCTATTTATAGCCACTGCCACTTTTACTGCTTTTTCATTGCTTCTGCACTGGAATATAAAAGCCAACACTGGACCTTTTCCATCCTGAGTCAGTGTTGGACTGTTGTTGGCTGACTCTTCAGTTCTGAATTCTGACTATCTAGAGCAAAGGAGCTTCTGAACTTTCACATTAGCACTCTCACGTTAAAATAAACGTAGTTTGTCATCTTTACCTCTCTAGCTATTTTCTGACAGTTCTATAAAAGCAAAACCATGTCCTGCACCCACCACACTCGAAGGGACTGGAAACACAAAGAGAGATGTTAATCACGATACTTAATGCCCTACAATGGCTTCAAAGGATCATAGAATGGTAGGGGTTAGAAGGAACATCTGGAGATCATCCAGTTCAACCCCCTTGCTAAAGCAGAGGCACTCACAGCAGGTTACCCAGCAATGCAGTGGCCAGGTGGGTTTGGAATCTCTCCAGAGAAGACTCCACAACCTCTTTGGGCAGCCTGCTCCGGGGCTCCAGCACCTTTTCTGCATGATCAAGTGGAATCTTCTGAGTTTCAGTTTGTGCCCATTGGTCCTTGTCCTGTCACTAGGTACCACTGAAAAGAGTCTGGCTCCATCCTTTTGCCTCTCACTGGTTAGCTGTTGATCAGAGTTGAGAAGCTCCTCTCTCAGGCTGTTGTCCATCAGGCTAAACGGCCACAGGCCCCTCAAGCTTTTCCCCTTACAGAGATGCTTCAGGCCCCTCAGCGTCTTTGTGGCCTCTACTGGACTCTCTCAAGTAGTTCCTTGACTCTCTTGAACTGGGAAGCCTGCAGATGGGCACTAAGGCAGAGTAATTGGGCCAAGTAATCCATGTCAATGGAGAGGCTCTGGGGTTACACTGTTGTAACAGTAAAACACTCAACCCTTGAACATATTTGAAGTCTGGCAGACTGAAACCTTTTCTGCTCACTGATGTGGCTGCAACATTTAAAGGAAAATGATAAAGCTTTATTACCCCTGCTGCTCTCCCTGCCCAGTCCTTTCAGGTTTCCAGGGACCTGAGGGGTCCCTTTCATCTCCTAATTGAAGGAAAGGGGGATAGTTTTTCTGCTGAATTCTGCTTTTGCTTGCTTAAAAGCTCTTCCTTCAGGCAAGAGTCTGTGCAACACTCCATTAACACCAAATGCCAGGGCTTTTTTTCCCCTTTCGCTTTGGAGAAATCACAGAAAAAAAGGGAATTCGCTTCTGAATTTCAGAAAAGTTGATGTTTCTTCTCAAAGTTACAGAGCTGGTAATAGGAGAGAAAATACTTGGGAAAGATTGAGTTAAACCAGTCTTTTGCATTCGAGTGGGGTGATGCACCACAGGATCTACTTGAAATTCCTTTGTGAATCTTCCCTTTACCCTTTGGGATTTAAATACATCTCAGAGAGTGCAGGAAGCACTGAACAACTTCTGGGTACATTTTTTCCCCCTCTAAGATGTTTTCTGTTCAGTGAGTGAATGCTGTACTCATCCAGCTACCTTTCAACACCTTTGTATTAACCTCCCACTCTGTGATTAAACACATCTTGCTGTCTGCGTTTATGCAACCCTGGGCCGTCACTGGTTGGGTTAGAACTTCTTCTTCCCTGCACACCCTCAGTCCACAGCAGCCCCTCTGCCCCGTTCAGGCAGATGGATCATCCAAGGCTCAGCCTTGTAGTGTGCTGCCAGCAGAGCCAGAGTCAAGGAGAGTGAGTTCTGGAGCTCCAGGCTGTCCCCAGGGAGTGGATTGCATTGTGCCCTTGCGTCTACATCTGTTTCTCTGCACTGCTGTGTCTCAGGGCATTAGCAGAGAACCTAAGGAATTTTAGCTATTCCCAGGGGATAGCTCTGGTTTTCCTTTTAGCAGACAAAATGTATTTTAATTTTTTTTATTTACTTATTTTTTAAATTTACTCTTTTTTTTTTCTGAAACCCTGAAGCATTGCAGACTTGAATTTACAGAAATTAGTTTCTTAAACTGAAATTAGATTAAATCCATGAATTTTGTGGCATTAAGGAAGCTGTAGTGCAGAAATGAAACAGTATCTGAAAGAGTTGGAACCTACAGGGCTAGCAAAAAAGGTTTTTTGGAGGGTAAGTTTGGGGCTGGACTGTTTCAGATGAAATAGTTTAGCAGCACACAATCCATCTGTGTTCAGAGTGCCCTGTGTGTGTTCCAAGTTGCTTTCTCTGCATTGCTTTGGTAAAAAAAAATCTTCCAGTGCTATAGGTCTGGGATCTGATTTGTGAGGAGCAGCTAAGGGAACTGAGGTTGTTCATCCTGGAGTAAAGGATGCCAAGAGGAGACCTTCTGGCTCTCTACAACTCCCTGAAAGGAGGTTGGACCCAGGTGGAAGTCTCTAGTAGCAAGTGATAGGATGAGAAGAAACAGCCTCAAGTTGCACCAGGGGAGGTTCAGGTTGGACATTAGAAGAAACTTCTTCACTGGGAGGGTTCTCAACCACTGGTACTGGCTCCCCAGGGAGGGGGTTGAATCCCCAGCCATGGAGGGGTTCAAAAGAGGCGGAGATGTGGTGCTGAGGACCGTGGTTTAGCAGCAGACTTGGTAGAATCAGAGATTGGTTGAACTTGATCTTAAAAGTGTTTTCCAACAAAAAAAACCCCAAACAAACCCAAAACACTTCTATGAAAAACAAGCAAGCAACACTTGCTATAGCTGCATACAATCTTTGATCATTGCTTCAGACTTGGCATACAAAGTGTTTCTCTTCCTTTCCTTTACATGCAGGACTGATAAGTTTTCAAGGCATTTAAAACTGCTAGAGAATGCACAGACAGCTTGCAAAATCATCACTGCAAAGCCAAGCTGTTTCTTAATACAAATGTTACCTCAGGTAACTTCTATAAAGGCAGTGCATATCAAAAATCCTTCATATCCAGGCAGAAATGACTTAGGCATCTCCAGAAATAGGAGTTGAAAAAAACTGAAGCAATGAAAATCCAGTCAGTTCACACTGACTTTGAAGCAGCCTCATCAAGGAATGGACGTATGAGGAGAGGCTGAGAGAGCTGGGGTTGTTCAGCGCAGAGAAGAGGAGACTCAGAGAGGACCTTATCACTCTCTACAACTACCTGAAGGGAAGTTGTAGTCAGGCAAGGGTCAGGCTCTTCTCTCAGGCAACTGTGACAGGACAAGAGGGCATGGCCTGGAGCTGCACCAGGGGAGGTGTAAGTTGGATATTAGGAAGCAATTCCTCATGGGAAGGTGATTAGGCACTGGAATGGACTGCTGAGGGGGAGGTAGTGGAGTTGCTGTCCCTGGGGTCTTTCAGAAAAGCTTGGACGTAGCACTTGGTGGCATGGTTATAGGCTTGGTGGTGTTAGGTTATAGGCTGGACTTGATGATCTCAGAGGTCTTTCCCAGCCTTGGTGATTCTGTGACTTAGCATGAGTCCACCATGCATTTGTAGGATGCTTTTCCACTTCTCGTATGTGTGTGTGGTAATTGTTCGGAAGCTCTGCACAAAACAGCAATGGGAAACTACTCATCCTGCGATGACCTCTGCGTTTTAAGAGCTAGACATCTCTGTTTTCTGCTTCTAGAGGCACAAACTAGACATATATAGACTGGGAAGCTTAGCAGTGGGGTAGTCACTGAGTGATGCTGGGGTTCACAGACAGAGGAGATGGATATGTATGGAGGCATTTGACAGCAAATTGCACAGATCAAACCTTGGTCATTCTTTGTGAGTTAGTTGCTTTTGTATTGCCTAAACATGGGAAATGAGCCAGGGATTGATTGACTTATTTTTTTTCCAGGGGTGATACCATGGTGCTGAGGTTCTTAGCACTCTGATCTCTTCTTCTAATGCTGTCTTCATAACCAAGCTGGAAGTCTTCAGTTGCATCCTGTAGATAGCTTTGTTTACTGCCTGTTCTGCTATTCATCAGCTTTGGTCAGTTCTCCTTCTCAGGAAAACCTGTTTGATGGTGTGTTTTTATGATCCAGTTCTCTCCAGCATCTCATCCTCCCTGCACACCAGTCTGCCTGCCTATCACCCCTTGCTCTGTGCGTTCACGAAGCAGCCCCTCTACCCTAGTTCTCTTTTCCAAACTCATTTCTGCTGTGCTTTTTTTCCCCCTTTCCTTTCCACTGTGCATTGCATTGATTAACTAATCCAGACTGAAAATACAAATCAATAATGTTTATTTTTCCTGTATTTTGTTTCTGATGAGCAAAAATCCATGAGAGAGAGTGTAACGTCTGTGCGGTTGTTACCTGCTATTTGCTGCTCTTGTAATGCCAGGAACAAAAGGACATCCTAGAAACTGGGAAGGTAGTGTATTTAAAACTGATAAAAAGAGCACATATTCGACTTGTGCCATTCTGTCTTGAGGCATTTGAGGAAAATAACTTCGTAGGCTTGGCAAAAGATTAGACATTTGCTTGAAAATCCACAGTTAAATTAGGTAGGATGAAGTTCTAGAGGAGATGTAAAGCTGCCTGCTTTAGGACACCAGCTAGGCATTCATTGCCTGGGGTTAGGCACCGCCTTCCTCCTCAGGAGCCTTGTTACTGCTTAGAATGATCTCTTGCTAGTTTCTGCTGCTGTCCTCTGCAGCCAGCTCCTGTTGGAGGCCAAGGACTGGACAAGCTGCTCCATTGTTCCAATCCAATATGTTATTCTTTCTTTGGTTTACGTAAGTACACCAATTAATTGGTCATAAAGTTGCTCAGGCTGTTCATTAATAGGGAACGTGAGTGATTTACAACCCGTGGGAATAATAGATCAGATGAACTGTGGAGTTTGCCTCTCTCCTTTCCTTTCGAAAGACTCTGGGTGGTTATGTCACTTGCATAGCAAAGAGCCATGCTGCAGCCATTGGTATTCCAGGAGTGCTACCTAGAGGGAATTAAAAACCAAAATAAAATAATTATAGCTTTTTATCCTTTTCTCCCCATCTCTCTGTAGTGCTTTGCCTACATGATGATTGTGACGGAGACGTACGTGGCACAGGGAGCCCTCCCCCTGCTCGAGGTACTTTAGGCTTATTGTTACTGCAGCACAGGGAGGCTGTTGCTGTGAAAAGGAAGAAGGTTACTAGATCACAGCCCTCATAAATATCAGATAAAACCAGCGGGAAGGAATTTAGTTGGGAGTAAATGACACAAAGCCCTGTGTTGGTTTTACGCATGTGGAGGAAACCTAAACAATCAATCTTTCTGTGCTGACAGCTGAATATTTCTTCCCTTTGCTTTACTATGGTATTGCTGTTTCTATGGCAACCAGGGATCTTTGCAGGCTGGCAGACTCTCCCACAGCAAACCCAGGGAAACAGGTGTTGGCCAAGGCTTTTTTTTAGTGTTGCCAGGGATGCTCCAGCTACAGTCTCTGGAGAAGAATTTGATCCCAAGTCTGTAGGATATTCCTTGTAAGCAAAGCTCTGCCATTTACATTCCTTTAATCACAGCATCATAGAACTGTTGAGGTTGGAAGAGGTCTTTGAGATCATCAGGTCCAACTACTTCCCTAGAACTCACAATCCCACCACTACTGCTAAGCCAGTACCACTAAGCCGTGTCCCTAAGCACCATGTCCATGCGTATTTTAAATACTCCAGGGATGGTGACTTCACCACCTCCCTGGGCAGCCTGTTCCAATGCCTGAGAACCCTTCCTGTGAAGAATTTTTTTCCTAGTATCCAATCTGAGCCTCTCTTGGCACAACTTGAGCCCTATCACTTGTTGGATGTGAGAAGAGACCAACCTCCACCTGGCTTCAATGTCATTTGAGGTAGTTGTAGAGAGTGATGAGGTCTTCAGCCTCCTCTTCTGAAGATGAAACCACCCCAATTCCCTAAGCTGCTCCTGATAAGATTTGTGTTCAAGGGCCTTAGTTGCTCGTCTTTGCTCTTTGTTATATATCCTCTGTAAAGGATGGAAAAGAAGTGTAAGCTTCTCCTAATCCTGTCTCTGTAGGCTGCCAGCGAGCTGTCTTGCTGATGGTTGTGCCGGGGGAGAGGGAAAGCTTTCCATGAGCGTGACTTTATCAGCCCTTGGATGGGGGTACTGGTTCTGGTAGCTATGGCATGACTGTGAGGAGATGTTGCTGTCAGGTTGGGTTCCCTTTGCCATCCTGTGGCTGTGATCTGAGCCTCATAGCTGTGTCCTGAAGGCTGCTTCTACTGTAAGACTGGTCCTATTGGTAAGGAACTACACTGCACTTAGGCTGTGACTGTCATAGTCTGCTCTCTACATAATTTCCTTACTGATGGATGTGTTGCTGAAAGAGGGGCAAGGAAGGGAAAGGGTTGTCTGGCTGAATGTGACTTGCATTGGGAGCAATGAGTGAAGTGTAAAATAGTCACTTGGTATAGTCATTTAGTACAAAATGGTCATGAAGTCATAGAATGGCTTAGGCTGGAAGGGACCTTAGAGGTCATCTACTTCAGCCCCTCTCCACCATGCGGAGGGACACCTCTGAATTAGACTCTGCTGCTCAATGCCTCATCCAAACTGGCCTTGAACACCTGCAGGGGGGAAGCATTCACAACCTGACCGGGCAACCTATTCCAGACTCTCACTACCCTCATACTGAAGAACTTCTTCCTAAGATTCAGTCTAACTCTATGCTCCCTCAGCTTCAAAGCATTCCCCCTTGTCCTGTTGCTAGACACCCTTATGGAAAATCCCTCTCCGGCCTTCCTGTAGGATCTCTTCACGTGCTAGATGGCAGCTCTAAGGTTGCCCTGGAGTCCTCTCTAGGCTGATCTAACTTATTTTCTTGCAGAGGAAAGAAGGTAAAATTAGAGCCGGAGATAAAAATAGTTTGTTTTCTTCTCAACACAACATTCAGTAATAGGAGAAGGTAAACTGTAAAGTATGAACTAGTGTTTGTAGTGTTTGGGAAGAGCTGGCTACAGGACAGCAGTGTGCATTTGCCTCCTCCCATGTGCTGTCCAGTCCAATGTGTTTTTGTAGTAGTCAAGCGAAATTAAGAAGTATTTAACCATAGCAAATTGCCCAAATTTCCAGTGTGTATCCAAATCTCTTCAGTCTTGCTCTAGGAGTGTCCCTGGATATCAGTCTGCTGTGCTGTGGCAGAACTAAAAATGCTCTGAGCAAGCCTAATTACTGAATTCAGATACATTTACTTCTGCTTCTCCATCGTCTGGAGGTGGAGGCCAGTGTTGGTGTTTGGTTCTTTGTGTGTGTTTCTGTTGTTGTGTTGGTGGTGTTTGATTGGGGGTTTTGGAGTTAGTGTGGGGGTTTGTTGTTGTTTTTGATAAATTGGAACTTTATGGTCTTTGGCAGCATCAGGGTTGGACTCAATGATCTATGGAGGTCCCTTCCAACTCCTAAAATCCTGTGATCCTGTGAATGTAGAAGTGAGGTTTATGTTCCTTCTGTGTTCATGTCTGATTGATACGAAGAGCAAAATCTTACAGGGCCTCAAAGTACCAAATGTAAAGGAGCTTTCCCTGACACACACATGGAACTGGGGTCTTTATTCACCCCTCATGCAGTACTTTTCTCTCTCAGTACAATTCCTGCTTTGAGTAGATTGTTCTGCAGCTGGCACTTGGGAAGCATCCATCCGCAAAGGATTCCTTTCAGGCTGTGATCTCTCTCCTTGCCGTGCTGTGGATGCAGTATTAATGTCTGCTAGGCCTGGAGGGCTCCTGGGGGTGAAGTGGCAAGGTAGGAGCCACAATGCTGGGAGCTGAGTTCTTTCAAGCAGAGATGATCTGATTATGTTCCTTCTGGATGTCCTCACTCTGCCCGTGCTGTTGAGACAAGGATGAGAACTGAGGGATGGATGTGGTACTTGTCAAACAAGCCTTCAGCTTGGACCATGTGCTGGTTGAACGGATCAGTAGGGCCTGTGACTTCTCCCTGCTGAGTAGTAAAGAGTTGAATTCAGGTGCTGTGCCAGCCACTTCTCCTCTTCTTTCAGTCACTAATGTAAAGAAATGTTCTTTTGCTCTTTGTACCCTGCAGAGATTAGAGAGCCCAAGAATTAACCCAGGCAGAGAGCTTGGTTGTGCTGCCAAAGCCTTGATTGAATTATAAACCCACTTGTCTCATCTAGGGGTACTAGGAGTGCTGCATACTGGCACTGAAACATGCTCAAGTGAAATTAAAGCTGGGAGTTCAGCAAGGAATTTTCTCAGGTCCTCCCCAATACAAGATTAAAACTGCCTAAAATAAAAGTGAAAGGAAACAAAAAAAAACCTGAAAAAAAGCTGTTCCTACAAAGACTCCACTGCAGCCCTGGAACCCCATAGCTCTCCCAGACATACTGATCCCATTGTTTGTCTTCATTTCACAGAGTCACAGAACCTTAGAGGTTGGAAGAGACCTCCAGAGATCATCAAGTCCAACCTCCCTGCCAAGCAGGATCCCTTAGGGTAGTTCACACAGGAATGCATCCAGGCAGGTTTTGAAAGTCTCCAGAGGAGACTCCACAAGCTCTTTGGGCAGCCTGTCGCCCTCACTGTAAAGAAGTTTCTCCTCATGTTGAGGTGAAACCTTCTGTGTTGCAGTTTGTAACTGTTGCTCCTTGTCTTATTGCTGCTGACTACTGGAAAGAGATTGGCTCCATCCATTTGAAACCCAGCCCTCAGATTTTGTACACATGGATAATACCTCCTCTCAGTCTTTTCTTCTCCAGACTAAACAGGAGAGAGTTGTAGCACCTTCCTATCTCCCTCCCTTCTGCTGTGGTACTCCGTAGTCCACAACAGTAAATCCAGATGCTTCATGGACTCATGGAATGGTTTAGGTTGGAAGGGACCTTGAAGATATCATCCAGTTCAAATGTCTCTGCTGTGGGCAAGGACGCCTCCTCCTTGACCATAGAACCATAGAATGTCAGGTTCTGGAAAGGATCTCAAAAGCTCATCTGGTCCAGCTCCCCTACCAGAGCAGGATCACCTACAGCAGATCACCCAGCAACACATCCAGACGGCTCTTGAATGTCTCCAGAGAGGAAGACTCCACAACCCCCCTGGACAGCCTGTTCCAGGGCTCTGTCACCCTCACAGGGAAAAAAATTCTTCCTCAGGTTCACATGGAACCTCCTCTGCCTCAACTTCCACCCACTGCCCCTTGTCCTGTCACTGGGCATCACCCAGCAGAGCCTGGCTCCAGCCTCCTGGCACTCACCCCTTACATATTTATAAACATGAATGAGGTCACCCCTTAGTCTACTCTCCAAGCTAAAAAGCCTCAGCTCTCTCAGGCTCTCCTCATAAAGAAGATGTTCAACTTCCTCAATCATTTCTGTGGCTCTGCACTGGACTCTCTCAAGCAGCTCCCTGTCCTTCTTGAACTGGGGGCCCAGAACTGGACACAGTACTCCAGATGAGGCCTCACCAGGGCAGAGTCGAGGGGCAGGAGAACCTCTCTTGACCTACGAACCACAGCCCTTCTAATACACCCTAGAATGGCATTGGCCTTCCTTGTCACAAGAGCACACTGCTTGCATGCAGGCTGGCTTGCTAAGTTCTCAGCTTTGTGCTAGGCCACACTTTGTGTTGGTGTTTCCTGAGGGATTTCTGAGTGGTCTGGGGCACGACTGTATTTACAAAACAAAACCCTAACCAACTCGGCGGCAGAAGACAGTGTGGAAGGCTTCTCTAGAGTCTAGATGTCCTTCACCAAACAGGCTGTTGCATGACTACAGAGAGAAATTAGCTTGATCCTTGCCAAAAATCCATCTGTGGTGGGTGTTACTCATTTCCTCCCATCCTAACCCACACAGGTGATTTCTGCACCAACATGTGCTGTCACTGTGAGGGAGAATTTTCACTTCAGCTGACTGGTCTATAATTAACTGGCTTTTGGTTGCTTTTTTTCCTAAGTACTATGTTTGCCTGTGCGTGTCTTCTCATCAACCCTCTAAGCTTTTTCAAAGAAAACCTTTAATGAAAATGCTCTTTCTGAGAATTTTATCAGGCTCAGCCAAGTTACAGACATCTGACGTCAGCTTACATCCGAGGACATAGGGAATAAATAGTTGGACCCTTTTACCTGCTATTACAATGCTCTTTTCTTACCTGCTTCTCTACTTGTCCCTCTCTATTGCAGTACTGTGTTTTCTTGATAGCTTTTGTGTCCTTTCTGTAGTTATCATGGTGGCCCTGGCCTTTCCCATTTGGTCTTCACCTGCTCCTGCTATGTTTTTGAGCTTACTTCAGCAGTATAGTCAGGTTTTCACCTTTAGTCTCCTGCTTGTGCATGATGAGGTCAGTGAAGAACTTCTGATGCACTTCTCTAAGTTTCTGTTATCTGTTCTCTGTGCTGTGTGAAGTTTGCTTTCAAGAACTGCTGCTCCCTTCTGGCTTGTTTTTGCTGGCACAATACCTGTCAGGCATCTGACCCCACAGAAATCTGCTCATTCACAATTCAGTTTTCATGTTCACAGGCTTACAGGATGGTATGGGCTAGAAGGGACCTCCAGAGATCATTGAGTCCGACCCCTTTGCCAGAGCAGGACCATAGAATCTAGCACAGGTCACAAAGGAACATTTCCAGACAGGGCTTGAAAGTCTCCTGAGAGAGAGACTCCACAACCTCTCTGGAGAGAGAGGTTCTCAAGCATTTCCACTTCCTTTGGCCAAGTTAAAGCTAAAGCTTTTAAGCCTTTTTTTTTTGTTTTGTTTTGTGTCAAAAATTGGTTCCTGATATATGTCCAAGCCTTTTTTTTTTTTTTTAACAGTTAGTGATGGCTTCTATTACTTTTCCAACACGCTGGTGTTCCTATCACAGCAGTTATCCAAGCATTGATTGTCATTCTGTCATCTAGGCTAAAAATATTTCTGCTTGATTGATCTCAGTCAAAGGTAAGAACCTTCAGAAACCTAAAAACGTGGCAGTGTGCTTGTACAAGGGATGTGGTTAGCAGGGCTGTAACAGACCATGGAATCAGGGCTGCCCTGTTCATCTTACTGCAGCTCTTGAAGTTACCCAGAGTAGGGAATATTTTCTGTCAAGCTGCCCAAAATCTGGATGAGAGATGGTGCAATGCTATACAATGAATTTTGGGGAAGCTTTTCTCCTGCAGATAAATCCAGCACCTAATCCTAAGATGCATAACCATCTGGAAGTGGTTTCTGCTTATGCTGTGGGTTAAAATCAAGAGGTGGTTTTACTATAAGGAGTTGTAAGTGAGGGTGGAATGACTGATGGGCTTTGCTCAATATTCCTAGGGTTAGGTTTTCAAAGTAACAGAGGGGCTTAGGCAAATATCAGTGGAAGGGAATGCTTTGCAAATAGTGAGGGGACTGGAAATATCTCCCTCTTCCAGTACTCACATAGGTATTGTTAATAAACAGTTCTCTTTTGCTGTTGGATCTGATTGCAGTTTAGTTTTTTGGGGTTCCTTCCAGAAGGAGCTTGTGCTGTCAGTTCCTGACACTTCTCCACCTGATCCTTGCTCTTAATTAGATTTCATGTTCCAGCCTAGGAGCAACCTCTGGTTTCGGCTGCCACATCACAAAACCACAGTGAGAAGGTGAGGGGGAAGCGAGAGAAAATGGTGATTCAGGCAGATGCTCGAGGAGGAGGAGGAAAATGTGAACACAGCCTTCTGTGATTGCAGCAGCACTGCTTAATATCTCACTTTTCAAGGGGGCATATGCAAGCTATACAGTACCTGGGGCTTTGATTTTAGGTTAGAGAAGAATATCCTTATTCTCAAGAGCATTGTGTGCCATCTCCATGCACAGAAGGGATAAAGGCAGAAAATTGAGAGTCAACTGAAAAATACTTTAGGGTGCTTTAGATGATCATGGATATTCTGCTCTCTCTTCACCTTATCCTTCACATAATGGTCCCGATGTTCTCTTTGATCTTCTGGCAGCTAGGGACTGCACCCATTGCTGCCTGTTAAAAGTGACATGCTGGTGGAATTACAGGAACTTCATTTCAGTGCTTGGCTCAGAAATAATGAACAGCTAGTTTAGGGGAAAAACCTGACTAATAAGAGACCTTAAGCAGTGTGGGTTTTGGAAGCTGTGTTATGTACCTTTAATCTTTCTGAAGATTATAGGGTGACAGGATTTTCTAGAAATGGGCAGGATTGTTAAAACAGTGTGTGGAGATCAGCTGGGAAATGACTACTTTTATCATAACCCCTCAAAGAGACCTCTTTTTATGCTGTTGGGAGATAAGCGTAGGTTGTACCTGGGAAGTTATAATAAATGCTAATTGTGTTTGAGAATTACTTCTGAAACTGCTGCTTTTTCTATTCCTAGAGAGGAAGGAAGGGGAAGAGGGTAGAATTGTGACTTCTTTGAATGGTGACTGAGCTAATTGACAAACCATGTTATTAGACTGTGTGTGTAAAAATATTTTCTCGTGCTGTGCAATAGATTCCTCCAGTTTACAGAAACATGCTTTGTTTAGCGACAACCTTGGTTGCTTGAGAACTTGCATCGCCCACCCACGTGGCTGGAAACACAAATACCTTAAGGCTGAGGAAAAATGTCACCACTCTTCATCATTCTTGGCTGCTTTCATAATGCCTGCTGAGGAACCTTAGAATCATGCAATCAGCCAGGATGGAAGAGACATGCAAGGCATCCAGTCCTATCCAATCAAGTAGACCATTGAATCAACCAGGTTGGAAGAGAGCTCCAAGCTCAGCCAGTCCAACCTATCACCCAGCCCTATCCAATCAACCAGACCATGGCACTAAGTGCCTCATCCAGTCTTTTCTTGAACACCTCCAGGGACAGACCTTCCTCTTCCAGTACTCACACAGGTATAGTTAATAAACAGTTCTCTCTTGCTGTTTGATCTGATGGCAGTTTGCAGGGCAGAACACCTCCGCCGCCTCCCTGGGCAGCCCATTCCAATGCCAATCACTCTCTCTGTGAAGAACTTCATCCCTACTTCCAGCCTATACCTCCCCTGGCACAACTTGAGACTGTGTCCCCTTGTTCTATTGCTGCTTGCCTGGCAGAAAAGACCAACCCCACCTGGCTACAACCTCCC
This sequence comes from Tricholaema leucomelas, assembly GCA_013400475.1. Classification (NCBI taxonomy): domain Eukaryota; kingdom Metazoa; phylum Chordata; class Aves; order Piciformes; family Lybiidae; genus Tricholaema lacrymosa; species Tricholaema leucomelas. The sequence continues at coordinate 114,406 of WAAF01014679.1, forward strand.
TTCAGGTAGTTGTAGACAGTAACGAGACCACCCCTGAGCCTTCTCTTTGCCAGGCTAAACAACTCCAGCTCCCTCAGCCTCTCACCATAGGGCTTGTGCAAACCTTCCCTTTGCCTGCAACAGACAACAAAAAGCAAAACTGGAGCCTGCTGTCACCCAACGTGCATGGATTTTTTTGGCTCCGTAGTGAGTGACACTGCTTTTGCAAGGGGTTAATAACACTGCTCTGGCAGTGAGCTGAGATGTTTTCACACAACTGACAGTGCAGGTCTGCAGATCTCTCATGGTGGCATCTCATAACTTTCCTGCTTTCTCATCTAGGTCATGGACAGCAAATGTGAACTGCTCAGGTGGACCAGTTAAGGCTGGGTGCCTGTGTAGGTGTGATGGATGGGGTATGGAGGGCATGTGGACAGCCTTTCAAAAAAGCACTGTAAAGAATAAAAGGTTGGGTCACCTTGTGGCATGGAAGATCAAGGATTAAAACAATGGCTTCGTCATGAATTCTACCTGTCTAAACTGGCCTAACTGAGGTGCTTTGTCTCAGCCTGATGTCTTAAACTGGACTTGCCAACAGAGACCCTTTGACCTCTAGAGAAGTTTGCTGTTCTTACCTCAGGTTGTTAGTTGTGACAGGAGGCATCCTTGCTTTCCTAGAAGTAAGGCAGGATTGCTCTTCCTCATGAGTAACTGAATCCATCTCATCTTTGTGACCTTAATGTGTTTTGCTGTTTTGCTTCCTGTACCTTGTAATTAATTCAGGTCATGAGATACGCAGTGCCACAACAGGATATTCAAAGTGTAGGTCAGTATTAAGCTTTTGGCCTCCTTCCTTTAGTCCTCTTTTCCAGTCTGGATGGATGTGATTGCCAGGAACTCCGTGCAAAGTCTTCTCTTTGGATTTTGTGGCTGTTTGAGGAGCAGGTTTTATTCCTGTTTATACTCTTCCATTCTGGGTAGAGTGAAGAAGCTGCATGCTCAAGCCTATTTTTTTGTGAAAGGAGCAGCACCTACAGCAGCTAAATGTTCCCCACAGGTCTTTATGACTGGCAGGGGGAAAGCAGCATGTTCTCTTGCAAAAATTGTGCTTCAGGCATGTGCAACACAAACAGTGCTCTTGCTCCTGGCCCTCCCTTGTGTCTCCTTGCCCTCCCTTTTGTCTCCTTGCCATCTGAATAGCTTAATGAGGCTCAAGTAAGCGGGAGGCTGAGAGATGTGACTGTCAGTATCCCCATTGGTGGAGTGAGCTCTTCTGCTAACAGTGACAGCAGGAAAGGTGAGCATTGTCTGTTTTGACTGTTGGATGGTTTATGTGCACATATAGTAGGACCAGGACATTTTCTTACTCTGAATTGCTCATGACACTTTACTGCAAACACTGTGTCAATGCTGCAGACGCCTCTGTGGGTCTCAGTGCCTGCTAAAGGTGAGAGCTGGTGTCTGCCTTTGACCTACTTTGAAAACTTGTGTTTGTAAATCCATCCCATAGTATTCATTCCCCTGGAGCAGACTTCAAGTAAAACGTCATTACACATCAACCAGCTCCTGGGGAAGGGAGAAAATACCCAATAGCTGATGCTAATGCGTGATGCAAAGTGCCATGTGCCACAGAAATTTCAGTGTTCCGTGTGGGAACTGGAGTTGGTGCTTCCAGGCACAGCAGCAGCACCCAGTCCAGGAGAGTGTATACACAATAACCCAGTCCAACCTGTGCAGATAGGCTGGAAGCTCTCAAGAAAAAGCTGGTGGTGTTGTGGAGGCTGCAGGGTCTGATAGTTGAGGAAAGCTTCCGTTATGCTTTGCTTTGGCTGCTGGGTAGATAAGGAGCTGGGAGTGTTGACTGACAGCTGGCTGAAGATGAGCCAATGTGTGCCCACGTGGCCAAGAGGGCCAAAAGCATCCTGGTCTAGATGGAAATAATGTGGCCAGCAGGACCAGGGAAGTGATTGTCTGACTGTACTGACAACTGGTGAGACTTTTGAGTACTGGCTTTAACTTTGGGCCTCTTACCAAAAGGACATTGAGGTGCTGCAGCAGGTCCAGAGAAGGGCAACAGAACTGGAGGTTCTCAAGCACAAGTCTTGTGAGGAGCCACTGAGGGAAGTGGAGTTGGTTGGCCTGGAGAAAAGGAGGCTGAGGAGAGACCTCATTGCTTTCTACAACTCCCTGAAAGGAGCTTGGAGTGAGGTGGAGATGAGTCTCTTCTCCCTAGTAACAAGTGATAGGATGAGAGGAAATGGCCTCAAGTTGCATCAGGTGAGGTTAGGTTGGACACAAGGAACAATTTCTTTCCCAAAAGGATTGTCACGTGCTGGAACAGGCTGCCCGGGGCAGTGGTGGAGTCCTCATCCCTGAAGGGAGTGAAAAGCTGTGTAGCTGTGGTGCTCAGATACATGGTTTAGTGGTCACCTGGCAGTGCTAGGTTAGTGACTGGACATGATCTGAAAGATCTCTTCCAGCCAAAAGGATTTTATGATTCTTTGGTGCAAGATTAGCTCTGCATGTTCAATCTGGTTTCCATCTTCTCTACTGAGGTCTCATTTAAAAAGAAGAAGAGAGGAGGAAGTTGCAGTCTCAGGGTATGATGGAACTGTTTAGCTGTTTACGTTTATTTCCCAGTGCAAAATGGCAAAAGGAAAAACAGTGCTGAGGTTGTTCCCAAGATGTGCTAAATACTTGCTCTTGATGCTCTGGGTTAGAGTTTATCTGGACCTTTTTGGCAGCAGTAATCCTGGTCTCTACAACAGGACAGTACTCGTTGCATGCGGGAGAGTGCAAACACGGAAGGTAATTTCTTTTGGGTCTGGAGAGGTAAGTGGCCTGCAAGCAACCAGGAGAGAGGGCAGGCTACTGGAGGTACAGATAGGGAGGTCTGGCATTCAGTTGGTTAAAGAAATATTTTCCTGTGTTTCTGTAGTCCCTGTGTTCACGTGAATGAAATAATAGGGCAAAATTCTTCACGTGTGTTTCTAGGCAGCTGAAAATGTTCTGTTACAGAGAGGGCTGCGGTAACTATGGGACTAGAAACGTTGAGTCCTTCAGAACATCTAAAAACCCTGTTGGCCACAAAAGCAAATTTGAGACCTGAGCCTATTTGTGTTTCAGATGGAAGATGTAGAAATGATTTGCAATTTCATACTTCAAAATGCTGTACATTTTGAATTGCAAGACGGTGAGTAGCATGCTCAGAGCAGACATGAGATCTGCTCTAGGACAGGCAGAATGAGCAGGGAGCCTTGTGCTGGTTTTGGTACATTCTCAGGTTTGAAAGAACTCAGAGCACCTCTGCAGACATTTTTAGCTGGCCAAATTGGTCATTTTCTGTGACCTACTTCTCATCAATGTAGGTTCTACCTACGTGAGTCACAGCCTGTGATCTACACTAATGTTTTCAGCGTAGCTGCTGCTAAAGCAGGGCTGACAGCAATGACATAAAGCATTTTTAGCTTCAGATTCCTAACTGTACTTCCTTGGCAACTACCTGAGGGGTGGTTGTAGCCAGGAGGAGGTTGCTCTCTTCTCGCAGGTGGCCAGCACCAGAACAAGAGGACACAGCCTCAAGCTACGCCAGGGGCAATTTAGGCTTGAGGTGAGGAGAAAGTTCTGCACTGAGAGAGTCATTGGCCACTGGAATGGGCTGCCCAGGGAGGTGGTGGAGTCGCCGTCCCTGGAGCTGTTCAAGGCAGGATTGGACGTGGCACTTGGTGCTATGGTCTAGCCTTGAGCTCTGTGGTAATGGCTTGGACTTGATGACCTATGAGGTCTCTTCCAACCTTGGTGATACTGTGAGACTGTGATATTTTCACTAGTGTTGCTCTGTTCCTCTTTTCTGGTAATTTTTGAAGCAAATAACCATCTTCATCCAAATTTCATGTAAGAGTTAATCCTGAGTAGCATTTTGTGGGGTAGGAGGGACATTAATTAGGAAGGAAACACCCAAATTATCTGGTACTCTGCTGTCTGGTTCTCTTCCACCTGGCTCAGGTCAGTGAGCTGCTTTTTTGGGAGATGGGAGGATATAGTTAAATGGTGGAATGTAAGGAGACAAAATGGACAGCACTTCAGAACATTTTTTTCTGCTGATTAGCACATGTTGGGTTTGGTGGTTGGTTGTTCCTGTTGTTGATGTGTTTAAATGATGCTATTAATTCCCTATTAATTAACTTTGCTTAAGAACAAAAGGAGGGATGGGGATCTACTGGAGAGAGTCCAAGGGAGGGCTGTGAAGATGATGAAGGGGCTGAAGCACTGCCCTGTGAGGAGAGGCTGAGGGACCTGAGGCTTTTTGATCTGGTGAAGAGAAGACTTAGAGGGGATCTAATGTTTCTAAATATCTGAGGGCTGAGGGGCACGAGGGAGAGGACAAACTCTGCTGAATTGTGCCCTGTAATAGGACAGGAGGCACTGGGTATGAACTACAGCACAGGAAGCTGCACCTTAGCATGAGGAAGAACTTTACTGTAAGGATCACAGAGCACTGGAACAGGCTACACAGAGAGATTGTGGAGTCTCATTTGGAGACTCTACAGCCCTATCTGGATGTGTTCCTGTGCAACTTGCACTAAATTCTCTGGTCCTGCTCTGGCAGAGGAGTTGGACTTGATGATCTATGGAGGTCCCTTCCAACCCCTAACATCCTGTGAGCCATTACATCTACCAGCCCTTTTGCTGTTAGCAGTTTCTTGGTTCAACAGCCAGAGGCGTATGTTAGTGCCTTCCTGTTGCCATGTATGTGCTTTGCCATAAAGGGAAGAGGTATTTGCTGTGTTCTGCTTTGCAGTCTTACACAATAAACCAAACCCTCTTTGTTGCACTCCAAAAGGGTAAGTCTAGCTCTGAAATGGCTGCTGTGCTTGCTTTCAAATTAGTTCCGTATTTAAGCATGAAGTTGCACCACACTAAATATTCACATTTTGACTTGGTCTGTGGAGAGGATTTGAGTGGAACATTCCCATCCTCATGAGGACTTCATATGCAAGAGCTTAAAAAAAAGGTTCATTTTGGCTGCTGCACTTTGAGCTGAAATTGCTGGCTGCAGATACGTGGAACCAGCAGTTTTGAACTGAAGGGCTTTTGAATCTTCTCAACACTGGAGACCTCCAGCCTGTGTCTGGCTTCCTGATGGAGTAATGCTTATCTTGAGGGTGTGTTTGCTTATTTAAGGGCCTCAAACCTACTACTGTGGCTGAATATTTCATAGCTGCTGTTTCTCTGAAGTCCACTTGGCTCTCACCTTATTATTTGCCTTCAACCAAGTGGGGGAAAAAAGGCAATAGAGTCGGTGGAGATTTCTGCTTTGGGTTATGCTGTGCCATCCGACTCAGCTTAGAGGAGTCAGGTTGAAGTTTGCATCTTTCTGTTTTACTGAACTGTTGCAGAGTTGGTAATTCTTTAAAGAAACAACAACAACAGAACAACCAGAAAACAAAATCAAGGCTCTCCTTTTGTCTTCTCCTCCAAAAAAAACCCAACAAACACCAAACAAAGAAACAAAATCCCCCTCAAAGAAAAGAAAACACAAAACTTCCCCAAACAGACTGCAGATTAGTTCCAGCTTGAGTCAGGTGTTGAGTCATTAGCCTTTTGCCTGGACATTTTTTGGCTGTCTGGTTAGACACATGGAAATGAAAAGATCTTTGCTTTGGCAGCCATGTACTTTGGAGCAAGTCTACTTGTTACTTTTTGTCTTTCTAGCTGGAGCTGTCTGCAGATATCACAGCACTTAGTGTTTTTGTTTTAGCACATATTTGGTCTATTTCAGAGCTTGTCTTTATTTGCAGTCCTAGATTTCTACTCACTTGATTATTTCCTGCCTTAATGAAAGCTGTCTTGGGCAGTATTACAGATGCAGCTTTTATTGCAAGGCAGCTTGCATCTGTACACAGATTTTGAGTGAATATTTGCCCACAGAGTTTAATGTTTTAATTTTGCAAAGAGAGTGAGCCAGAAATTACTGTGTTTAAGAGTTCTACACCTGCTATCAGTGTGATTAGAGACAAGATTGCTTCCCAGTTCTGGAGAGAGCTTTTTGCTCTTTGCTGACTTATTGCCCTGGTGGCACCAGTTTTGTTTCTGTAAATGGAGACTGTGCTTTCTTTGCCATTAAGGCCTTAGCTGGACTATATTGGCTGCTCAGAGTACAGATTGCTTCAGTGCTTGTTGCTTAAATAAGTGAGGCTGAAGATTTTGTGCAGAGAATTGGCAGATAAACATTTAAGTGGCTTAGCAGAAAATTGCTACAGCCATGCCCCTCCCCAGCTCCAGGGGATTGGTTATTAGTTCCAAATTATGTTCTTTTTTGTTCTTGTTGTTCACTTTTTTGTTTTCTTCAGGCAAGTGAGGGTAACCACCTAAGATCTTGCCATCTGAGAGCCACTGCTCTCAGGCCACTGCTACAACCTGGGGACAGAGTGGCTGGAGAGCAGCCGGGCAGAGAGAGACCTGGAGGTACCAGTCAACAGCAGCTGAATGTGAGCCAGCAGTGTGCCCAGGTGGCCAAGAAGGCTAATGGCATCCTGGTCTGTATCAGGAATAGTGTGGCCAGCAGGAACAGGGAAGTCCTTCTGACCCTGTACTCAGCACTGGTCAGGCCACACCTTGAGTGCTGTGTCCAGTTCTGGTCTCTCAATTTAAGAAAGATGTTGAGGTGTTTGAATGTGTCCAGAGAAGGGCAGCAAGGCTGGGGAGGGGCCTGGAGCACAGCCCTGTGAGGAGAGGCTGAGGGAGCTGGGGGTGTGCAGCCTGCAGAAGAGGAGGCTCAGGGGGGACCTCACTGCTGTCTACAACTACCTGAAGGGAGGTTGTAGCCAGGTGGAGTTGGGCTCTGCTGCCAGGCACCCAGGGACAGAACAAAAGGACACAGTCTCAAGCTGTGCCAGGGCAGATTTAGGCTGAACGTTAGGAGGAAGTTCTTCATAGCAAGAGTGATTTTCGTTGGAATGGGCTGCCCAGGGAGGTGGTGGAGTCCCCATTCCAGGAGGTGTTTAAGAGGAGACTGGATGAGACACTTAGTGTCATAGTTTAGTTAATTAGAAAGGTTAGGTGATGAGTTGGATTTGATGACCTTGAAGGTCTTTTCCAACCTGGTTAATTCTGTAACTCTGTGATTCTGCTGGTCACTAGATGTTTTCTTCTTATTCTGGCAAGTGGAAGGCGCTAAGGAGAGTAAGGAAGTCTTCCCATCCTTTCTATCCTTGTCATCTCAGGAGCAGCTGACTGAAATGGGGCATGTGTTCTGTGAAGCTAAATCATCTTCTGCTTATAGCTGTTATGGAGGAGGTGATGGGGCAGCTGAGACCTGTTTTGGGTGTGCTGAATCAGCGTGGAATCACAGAAGTGGGAAGAAAACCTGCAGCATGTCACCTCTTAGCCCTCTGATAATGTGCCTAGGCAATTGAATCTCTGACAATGGATGAGGAATGGAAGAGTTTGGCTTTCTGTAAATACTCCAAATGAAAAGTGCTAATTTCTGCCTCGTTTTTGTTGTGCTAATGATAGCAGTGCTTTTGCTCTGCTGTCAGTTGAGTCTGGAAATCAAGGTTATTTGGGTTGTCTGTATATTCTGCAGCGTTGGAAATAAATGTTCTACCTGCTGGCTGTGCCTCAGGGTTTGTCAGAGCTACAGAGCTTGAGGATTTGGGGGTTTGTTTGCTGTTTGCTAAATAGATAAAGAAAACAGCTGATGATGCTGATGCATGGATGTGGCACTGCTGAATCCAAAGACTGACATTTGCAGTGAGACCTCTTTTGTGGAGGATGTTTTAGGAAGGGGAAGTGGTAGTAAACTACAACACAGGAGGTTCCACCTCAACGTGAGGAAGAACTTCTTTACTGAAGGGTCATGGAGCACTGAAACAGGCTCCTCAAGGAGGTTGTGGAGTCTCCTTCTTTGGAGACTTTCTGAATGCATTGCTGTGTGACCTGTGCTAGTCCTGCTCTGGTAAAGGCATTGAACTCGATGATCTCCAGAGGTCACTTCCAACCCCTGACATCCTGTGATCTGTCTAAACAGTACCATTCACCTGGACCAGAAATTACTTTGCTCAACTGATGTTGCTTCTTCTCATGTTTGTTTACATGGACAGTGTTATAGAAAAGTCAAAGATCTGAAGCAGCAATTCAGGATTTTGTTTAGTTGCTAAGAGTAGCTGAGTGCTTCCAGTAGCATCACTGTTGCAATAGCAGAGTTGCAGCAATCATCAGTGGGAAAGAAAAGCACAACCCCCCCCAAATCTCATAAGCACCAGAGTGTTCTTTCTCTCCAATAACTAATCCTGCAAATACATGGAGTTTTGCCTGTGATTTAAGATTTCTCACCTGAGTTTGGGGTGTTTTTTTGTGGCAATGAAAACACAGTAATTGTCATTTCATCCCCTGCAGCACCTGAGCCAGCTGATCCTCGCTCCCTCCCTTTGGTCTCTCAATTACTTGTAGCTGCAGGAGGTTTGAATGATGATTTTCTGAACATTGACAAATTCTGCAACTGTTTCAGGGTAGGGAAACAATAGATTTTGTGACTCCTGAGTTTAGCAAAGCTTTGCTGGCTTAAAGGCTTTGTTTAAAAATCACTCAGAGTTAGGATCTGATCCCTCTGTTTGTAGCATGTGTGGGGTCACCTCTATGAGTACAAAATTGCCAAGGAAAGTTCAATGTGCAAACCCCTCCGAGCATTCAGCAGTTAGTTAGTCTGCTGATTGTTGGTACTTGGTGTACAGCAAGGTGATCTCAGCTTGTGCCAGGGAAGGTTTGGGTTGGATGTAACAGTTTCTTCCCCAGAAGGGCTGTCAAGACATGAAACAGGCTGCCTAGCACTGGAGTCCTCACTCCAGCAGGGATGGAAAAGCTATGTAGATGTAATGCTGAGGAGCACGGTTTAGTGGTGGACTTGGTAGCATTAGGTTTGAGGCTGGACTCAATGATCTTAAAGGTCTTTTCCAAACAAAATGATTCTTTGATCTCTCTACTACTGGCAATCCCAGCAGCTGCAAAAAGGGCTAGCATCATCACAATGGTGCAAGTCAGTGGTGTATCAGGGCAGTGCGTGCTTCTTGGGCACAGCTGATCTTGTGGGGTATGAAGCTGTCCTGTCCCCCAGCCTTATCCAGCCCTGGCTCTTCATAGTCTCCCAAGGGTATGTGCTGCTACACAGTGCCCAAGAAGGACATAGGCTGTGGGGCTTTGCTCCATGAGACACTGAAGCCTCATTCTCCCTGTCAGGGGGGGTTTAGCCTGGATATTAGGAAATACTTCTTCAGTGAAAGGGCTGCCAAACATTGGAATGGTCTGCCCAGGGCAGTGGTGGAGTCACCATCCTTGGGGGTGGTTCATGCAGTGTGTTGACTTGGTGCTTAGGGACGTGGTGTAGTGATGAACCTTCAGTGCTGGGTCGAAGATTGGACCGGATGAGCTGGAAGGACTCTTCCAACCAAATACATTCTGTGAAGCAGAATTTACACATCCTAAAAACTGAAGGGAATTGACCTGGGTTCTACAAACCAGATAACATGTATTTGCTGGAGGTTTTTTGAGGTGGAACATAGAAGGCTGCATTTCAAAATGACAGCACTTTGATTTGTGGGAAGCATTAGAAAGATGGAGAATTTTCCATTTCCACAGCGTTTGCTGAGTTTCTCTGTTCAGGCTGGGAAGCAGCAGCTTCCAGCAGTCACTTTCTCTGATGTAAAGCAGACACATCTCTATCTTAAACTCTGGGGGGAACAGGCGCTGTTTAATTTGAAAGAGTTTAAAGTCCCCTGTACTCCTCTAGAGCAATTAAATAGTCTCTGAGGAATTCTTGAATTACAAGATCAAGTCATTGCCTGAATGCACTGAGCAGAAAGATATTCCTTGAGAAGCAAAAGCTGCCTGTATTCCTGCATTGTGTGAGGGAAGGAGAAACCCTGGCTCTCCTAACTGTGGCTTAGCTAACGGGGAAAGATGATGCCGTGTTCCTGATGGCCACAGTGCAGCAGGTGGGAATGGCTGTGGTTATTTCCCCACGCAGCTCTCTTTTCCGGCTGCAGGTGGTGGTGGCATGTAGAAAGCTCCTCTGGAAACGGCAACAAACCAAATGGAGCTGGTGCTGTCATGCTGTTCCTTTCTCCCCCAGTACTCCAGAGTACTGCTTGCTAACAGCAGCTACTGGCTGGCATTTTTATCAGGCCTTCTGTGTTTCAAATTCAGGAATCTTCAGATATTCCAAGGTCTATTTCTTTTATTAGTAAAAAGAAAAAGAAGCAGATGCAATGTGGGAATTTTGAGTAAGCAAATAGTCTGTTTAGCAATGGGTGGCTCCATCTGAGGCAGCACTGTGAGGCATCTTCAGGAGATTCATGTCTCTGGATGTTATGCTTCCCTGTAGCCCCAAATGATCCTGTTTATGTAGTCAGTCCTTAGGAAAGAAAGAGGTCTTTATGGAGTAACTGTGTTCCTGGTGGCTGCTTCGTAGATGAGTTACTACTGAGTAGGGTCAGTGTAAGTGTTTTTGGGCAGGTCCTCAAGGAAAAACAAAAACTTGCAAGTTTTTGCACTAGAATGAGCTCTGGCATTTCAGCTGTGTTTGTGTGAAAGGATATTGCTGCTCTGTGGTGTGCCAGCATCATCAAAGTGATAAAAACACCAGGAGATGGTATAACGCTTGCAGAAGGAGATGAAATCGAGTTTGGCACTTCTGGTTCTGTCTCGTGGAGCTGACAATTGCCTGATCTCTTACTCAGAATGCTGAAAAGCTCTTCTAAAAAGCATTTTACCGAGGGATTAAGTGACATTTCTGCTTGTGAAACTGTATTGCATGCAGCCTCCGCTTGCATGAACTCCTGTGCTGCCACAAGAAGTTTGTGCTAGTTTGAGCCTAGTTGGGATATTTTGGTGAGAAGAATTAGATTATAGGCTGTGAAAAGGAAACAGTGGTGATGTCTGCTGCACTCATAGGCTTGCTGAGATGTACAAAACCAAGAACATAAACACAGATAACAGAGTTACTCTCTGGCTTTGGGCTGCACTTCTCTCTCTAACCTGCCATCTGTCTAATCCTTCTGCTTCCTAACCCCCCTGGCCGATCCTTCAAACTCACCCTGAATGTAAGGCNATTCTTAAGGGGGGGGGAGGGTGGGGAACACAAACCATCACAAAGTTAAAGTCCCAGAATCTTTCTTACCCTGCTGCATGACATTAGTTGGGACCAGAGATCATTTCCCTACACAGTCAAGTAAATCATTGTTGTTGAGTTTAATTTGGGCTGTGTTCTCTCTTTTCTCTCTTTCT
>WAAF01014680.1:0-17820 GCA_013400475.1 Tricholaema leucomelas
AAATAATTCCAAAATCATTGAATAATCTTGAGTGCAGACTTCAGAGCCTGCTGGACCTGTGTTTTTCAAGTTTTCTAAACCTGGGGCCACATAAACTGGAACACAGAAAGAGCAACCTCAACATCAGGACAATCTTCTTTACTTTGAGGTTGATGGAGCACTTTGGCCACAACAACCCCATGCAGAGATACAGGCTGGGGTCAGGGTGGCTGGAAAGCAGCCAGACAGAGAGGGATCTAGGGGTGCTGATTGATACCCGCCTGAACATGAGCCAGCAGTGTGCCCAGGTGGCCAAGGGAGCCAGTGGCATCCTGGCCTGCACCAGGAATGGTGTGGTCAGCAGGAGCAGGGAGGTCATTCTGTCCCTGTACTCTGCACTGGTTAGACCACACCTCGAGTACTGTGTTCAGTTCTGGGCCCCCCAGTTTAGAAGGGATATTGAGATGCTTGAGCATGTCCAGAGAAGGGCAACGAGGCTGGTGAGAGGCCTTGAGCACAGGCCCTACGAGGAGAGGCTGAGGGAGCTGGGATTGTTTAGCCTGGAGAAGAGGAGGCTCAGGGGTGACCTTATTGCTGTCTACAACTACCTGAGGGGTGGTTGTGGCCAGGGGGAGGTTGCTCTCTTCTCTCAGGTGGCCAGCGCCAGAACGAGAGGACACAGCCTCAGGCTGCGCCAGGGGAAGTTTAGGCTCGAGGTGAGGAGAAAGTTCTTCACTGAGAGAGTCATTGGACACTGGAATGGGCTGCCCAGGGAGGTGGTGGAGTCGCCATCCCTGGAGCTGTTCAAGGCAAGATTGGATGTGGCACTTGGTGCCATGGTCTAGCCTTGAGCTCTGTGGTAAAGGGTTGGACTTGATGATCTGTGAGGTCTCTTCCAACCCTGATGATACTGTGATACTGTGAAATGGGCTGCCTAGAGGAGGATCCACCTCAACATCGGGAAAAATGTCTTTACTTTGAGGGCGATGGAGCACTGGAACAGATTGCCAAGAGAAGTTGTGGAGTCTCTTTCTTTGCAGACTTTCAAAACCCACCTGGATGTGATCCTCTGTGGCCTGCCCTGGGTACTTTGGCAAGAATATTGGACTCAATAACCTCCAGAGGTCCTGTCCAACCTTCTGTAAGTCCATTGGTTTTGCAGGACATGTCTCATACTTTGGAGCCCTGCAGAGCTGTAGCTTGTGTTAAGTTGTGCTGAGGAAGGTATAGGCTTGATATTATGAAGAACTTCTTCACAGAGAGAGTGATTTGCCATTGGAATGGGCTGCCCAAGGAGGTGGTAGAGTCGCCGTCCCCAGAGGTGTTCAAGAAAAGACTGGATGGGGCATTTAGTGCCATGGTCTAGTTGACTGGATAGGGCTGGGTGATAGGTTGGACTGGATGATCTTGGAGGTCTCTTCCAACCTGCTGGATTCTATGATTCTAAGTACCCAAACTCTGCCAAGGACTAGAGTTTTAATGTGCCAGGTTTTTGAAACTTGAAAAGGCAAAATCTTCAGCAGAACTCTGCAAGGGGGATATCACAACACCTGCCTTTCTGCATGAAACTTGGATTCTTAAGATCTGACTGTCGTAAAACTTCTCTCTGAAGAGAGCACCATCTTTTTTAATGACACAAAATAGGTATCTTTGATGCCAACCTTGTGTACTTACAAAGCATGGAAACACAGGGACAAACACAGTAGGAACCCAGGTGTCTCTATTTTCCCACTTCTTAGCATGTCAGTGACAGTATGCTGAAAGTTACCTTTCTCTTTTTTTTTTCTCAGTTATGGGTTCTTCTACTGATATATTGAAGTTTGTTCTTTTGTCTTACCTTCACTTGCATATTCCCATATTCTGCTCTAATCCATATTAAAGTGTGCATACCCTTGTGATATATAAATGAGTACCTAAGGAAGCCACTTGGCTGATATATTCAAAGTTGGGTGGTTAAGGCAGCTGCTGTTTAAGGTTATGATCAGCTGCTATTTTTACAGTTATCAGACTTTAATAATTTGTTCTCTAATAACTTTGTGTTTAGTGACTTTGTATAAAGGACTCAGCTGTGCTTTAAGATGGATTTTAACAGCTCCACTAATTTCTTTCTTTTTCAAATCCAGATACACAAATTCACAAGGCAAATGCTGACCTCTCTGCAAAGCCAGCTGGACGTTTTCTATCCCTTTCCATATGTTACCACTAAAAAGTATTCTGTTGAGACTAGTTATTTTAGCAGCAGCTGCTATAGACTATATCCACCTGATAACGGCAGGGTGATAGATGTGTAAACCTGCTTACCAGGAAGCAAAGCAGTCGACAGTCCAGTCACACGTGGAGTGAAAACTGTTTTTGCAAAACAAGTAGGAGAGAGCTGATGTGTCACCTCAGACTTTTCAGAGGGACAAAAGCATGTCAGTTTACTTTGGTGCTTTTCTACAAATAATCAGATTTAGAAGGAGATTGTATTTCCTCTCCCACAATTTGTATATTCAGAGTAGTGTTTCCTAACACAGACACCATGTTCATCCTGTGTTCTTTGTCCTTTCATCCCTAGCATTCCAGCATTAAGGGAGCTGGGATTGTTTAGCCTGGAGAAGAGGAGGCTCAGGGGTGACCTTATTGCTGTCTACAACTACCTGAGGGGTGATTGTGGCCAGGAGGAGGTTGCTCTCTTCTCTCAGGCGGCCAGCACCAGAACAAGAGGACACAGCCTCAAGCTACACCAGGGGAAATATAGGCTTGTAGTGAGGAGAAAGTTCTTCACTGAGAGAGTCATTGGACACTGGAATGGGCTGCCCAGGGAGGTGGTGGAGTCGCTGTCCCTGGACCTGTTCAAGGCAGGACTGGACGTGGCACTTGGTGCCATGGTCTAGCCTTGAGCTCTGTGGTAACAGATTGGACTTGATGATCTATGAGGTCTCTTCCAACCTTGGTAATACTGTGATACTGTAATATTTTGGTTCTGTGGTTTCCTGATTGTACTGTAGCATTATACATGATGCCTCCAGTTCAGTTAATAGCATAGGCTTTGAACTATAATTATTATTATTAATATTGTTATTATTATTTCTCTCAGCAATACAGACCCCTTACTTGGAATCAGACCCCTGTAGGAACAGGGCTTTACACACAAATGCACTCTCTGTCAAACATCTCTAGTTTTCTAGCTATGGATTCTAACTTGCTAGCAAATCAGAAACTTTTTAAACAGATGTTTTATTCCTTTTTATTCTTTTATTATTATTTATTATTAATCAGAATTTTTCACTATTTATTTGCTTTTTAGGGGCTTGTGGTAATGGAGTTCTGCTTTTGTACAGTATCATCTGCATCTACTTAAGTTTCATTGTGTTTCTGCAGATATATCTTATCAGTATTGATTTGAAACTAGTTTAGGGAAACCAAACAGAAGGGAACAAAAGTATTCTCTGCGTTATGCCAAGTACAACATTTATGTCTGAGGATTTGCACCGGCTTTTGTGCCCACAGCTGCTGGTCTTTGCAGCCAGAAAGTCCTTATATTTCTGTGCCTAACATACAAACGAACAGTGAAATATAATTTGAATTCACTTTATGTGAAGTTGTGCTTAAAGGAGTTCTCCAGTTCCTCTGAACCTAAACACTGGAGAAATTTTGGATTCAGGTGCAATCAAGCTGGCCTGCAGCATTTTACTTGATGGATATTACTAGGACCTGATTAATACCTGATGGTTCAAATGTTGACAGTGACTCATTTCCCTCTTCCTGACAAATGAAAGATGCTTCAACATAAGGGAACTGCCATTTATTAAATGACACTGGACTTAAATATTTTGTTCTGGAAATTGTTTACAAGAATGCATGGTCTGAAAACTAAGCTGGAGAATCTCCATGTTGAATCTCTCCAGAGCAGAGCAGACTGTGAAAGCCAACAACAAATAAAGCACACAGCCTGTTTTAGCCAAAGGGGGAAAAAATCCACTTGTAATTTACAGTCTTGTAATTTAGCACCGAAAAAGTGCAAAATATATTGTATTGACTTTAAAAAACAGCATAGTCTAACTAGTTGCAGCAAATCATGAATTCTATCACTCCTCTGTTCTTCCAGTGAAGCAGGACAGAGTTACATGTAGTTTTAGAAGAGCAGAAAGGGCAGATTCTCTCTCAAATCAGTTTGATTCAAAGCACAGTCTGATATAGCTCTCTCTATATATATAGCTATATCTATCATATATATATATATGACTCTCTGTCTCTCTCTATATATATAGTTATATATATATCATTGCTCAAAACAGCATTTTNCAAAAATATGAACTGCTGCTGGTGTTACTTTCTCTTTTGCTGGCTTGTAATTGTTCTTTATGTTCTTCTAAAATTCACTGTTCCTCCTGGAAGAACATTCAGAAAGTGTTAACACAGATTATAGGAAGCTTTTTATATCTTATGCCTGTAATAATAACAAAATATCCTCAGTAGATGATAGCTTTTTTGCCCCTTGAGGTCAGTCCCAAAAGCTCCTGTTTACTTCAGTGATCTTTGGCTCCGACTCTGCACACTAATTTACAAACGTCACACCGAGAACCATTGCTTGAGTTTTGTGAGAAAACAGCTGAAAGCTGTGTGTTTATGCTCCTTAAGATTTTCTTAAGACACACACAACAGAATCACAGAATGTCAGGGGCTGAAAGTGACCTTGAAAGATCATCCAGTCCAGCCCCCTTGTCCTGGAGGTCCCGTGTACCCCAGAAATTTCCTCTCCCTCTGTGGTTTGAATGGGAGAGGAAAAAGGCGCGAACAGACCTGTTTCTCCCTCCCTGCCCTGCAAGCGTGAAGGGGGGAGCAGGGGGGACCCTTACGGCACGAGGAGTGCCCCGTGTCGGGCCCGCGCTGCACTCGGCTGAGGATTGGCTGTGAGCTTTTCGCGCCTAGGCAGTGGTAACGGCTCTTTGTCTAGGAGAGGGTATAAATATCGAGGGGTTCCTGCCTTGGGGTGTTCCCGCCTTGGGGTGCTCCTGCCGTGGAGTTCGCCCCTGCTTTGGATCGCGTTCCCGCCTTGGTGTGCCCGCTTCGAGTTCTTCTCCCCCACACCTGGATAACTTCTACACGGAGCCTTTGACACTCCGAAGACAAGCCCTGAAGGACTTCACTTTAAGCGTCCTTATTGTGTGGCTTATCGCTTCTTAACGACCCTGAAGGTTGCTGAAAAGACCACGGGACAGCCCTTTGAATCGCCCTTCTTTTCAAGCCAGCTGTCGTGAGTAGCCTAGGCTCAGCCTATTTTGATAGTGGGGAACGCTATATATATTTATTAGCACAAATCCTTTTCCAATTACTGACTTAAAATTAGTCAAGTTTACCTGTGGCATCCTATTGTGTAGATATTCTCAAACAACCAAAAAGAACCTGCTAATTAAATATAAATTATCTTCTGTATATAGTTTTGGGGGCGGGTTTTTGGGAAATAAAATAACTCTATTTTTATAAATTCCTGACTCGGCCAAATTAATTCCTGCCTCCATAACACCCCTGCAGCACAGGATCGCCTGTAGCAGATCACACAGGAACGCATCCAGGTGGGTTTTGAATATCTACAGGGAGGGAGACTCCACAACTCCCCAGGGCAGCCTGTTCCAGTGTTCTGTCACCCTCACAGAGAAAAAAAGTTCCTCCTCATGTTTACATGAAAATTCCTTTGCCTCAAGGCATAGGATAAGTTTCTCCACCCTTGAGTCTTGCCTAGACTGCTGTCAAAGAAAACCTCACAACAATAATGTCGTGTTAAAACAGCTGCATTAAAGGAAGGGATTTTTTAGTGATCAGAGTGTTCTTAAATTCAGACCTGCTATTTTAAGAGGATCTTGGTCTTGACTTTGAGTGGACAGAAAGTGATTTTACCCATTCCCAAAGGAGTAAAATAAAACCGCTCCACACCAGATTGGCGGTTTAAACGGAATTGCTATTTACAAATATAGCCAGAAATACAAAATGCACAAATTCATATTCAGCCTTGGCCCAGTCCCTTGACCTGAGCCTACCACAATCTCATTAGGCCAAAACCTTCCAAAGCCTTCCCCTGCAAGCGGGCCTAACACCAAGGCCTCGACGTACCCACATATGCCGCACCCCCTGGCATGCCTCCTTGCTTTCACCCCCATACCAGGCCTGAATTGCACAGGAAATATTACCTTTGCCCAGGCCTGGCAGAAGGCCAAACCCCCCACCCCCAAGAGATACAGGTCTGTGCCAGGAAACGGCGAGAGGGAGAGAGATAAAGGGCAGGACAGGGGTGCAGGTTGATGGGAATCAAATAAAAGATTACATTTTCCAGTGTCCAGCCCTGGTACTCTCTGGTACTTCTGGAGGTCTTAAGAACTTCTATGGTTCTTAAACTCATAACAATATTGTACATATCATTTGGACTAAAGTATACTAAGACAATCCATACACTAGCACTTTTCCCTTTGGATTGGTAATTCTCACTGCTTTTGTGCTCTTCTTAATTAGAATATGTCTGACCTATAGACAGAATCACAGAAGAATTCAGATTGGAAAAGACCCTCAGGGTCACCAAGTCCAGCCGATAACCATACTCTACAAGGTTCACTCTAAACCATATGACCAAGCACCACATCCAAATTACTTTTAAACACGTCCAGGTTCGGTGACTCAATCACCTCACTGGGCAGTTCATTCCAATATTTGACCACTCTTGCTGGGAAAAAATCCGGTCTAACCTACCCAGTCTCAGCTTGAGGGCATTCCCTCTTGTTCTATCACTACTTACCTGTGAGAAGAGACCAGCAGCAGTCTCTCCACAGCATCCTTTCAGGTAGCTGTAGACAGCCATGAGGTGTCCCCTCAGCCTCCTCTTTTTCAAACTAAACAGCCCCAACTCCTTCAATTGCTCCTCATAAGATATCCTCCTAAATAAGTTTTAAGAATCATAGAATCATAAAATCAACCAGGTTGGAAGAGACCTCCAAGATCATACAGTCCAACCCTTCAGCCAGCCCCATCCTGTCAACTAGACCATGGCACTAAGTGCCTTGTCCAGCCTTTTCCTGAACACCTCCAGGGACGGTGACTCCACCGCCTCCCTGGGCAGCCCATTCCAATGCCAATCACTCTCTCTGTGAAGAACTTCCTCCTAACATCCAGCCTATACTTCCGCCGGTACAACTTGAGACTCTGTCCTCTTGTTCTGTTGCTGCTTGCCTGGGAGAAGAGACCAACCCCCACCTGGCTACAACCTCCCTTCAGGTAGTTGCATACAGCAATGAGGTCACTCCTGAGCCTCCTCTTCTCCAGGTTAAACACCCCCAGCTCCCTCAGCCTCTCCACACAGGTTTTGTGTTCCAGGCCCCTCACCAGTTTCGTTGCCCTTCTCTGGACATGTTCCAGCACCTCAACATCTCTCTTGAATTGAGGAGCCCAGAACTGGACACAGTACTCAAGATGTGGCCTGACCAGTGTTGAGTACAGGGGAAGAATAACCTCCCTCCTCCTACTGGCCACACTGTTCCTGATACAGGCCAGGATGTCATTGGCTCTCTTGGCCACCTGGGCACACTGCTGGCTCGTGTTCAGCTACTATCTACCAGTACCCCCAGGTCCCTTTCTTCCTGGCTGCTCTCCAGCCACTCTGTCACCAGCCTGTAGCGCTGCTTGGGGTTGGTGTGGCCAAAGTGCAGAAGCCTGCACTTGGCCTTGTTAAATCTCATCCCATTGGCCTCTGCCCACCCATCCAGCTTGGATAGAGCCATCCATAACTCTTTAGAGGACCTTTATTAAGTGTAACTCAGAGCAGAGAGCAATGTTAAAGAATATTTAGCCTTAGACATAACGAGTGATTGACAATTACACATTGCTGTCATGGGCATTGAGCTGGCTCTTTGGTAGAAAATAATGGCTATGTCAGAGCTTGTTTTCAAGAGTTTCTTCCAGCAATTTTGATTATGTTATCTGTCATGAAAACTGTTTCACTGACTTTACAGAAGAAAATTTAGTGACAGGTTTCGGCAGTGATGTAGGAATCAGCTACTTTCCATCTTAACTTAAAAACAGAACTTTATATGCTAACCTACATAATGAAAATACTGTGGTTTTGTCTACAAGCAGATATAAGGAAATGAAAAGCAATTGAAAAATATTCAGAAGTAATTCCTTTTCACAACACAAATCCTACAACGTTCTCTTCTGAAACATGAGGAAATATTTACTAAGAGAGACTAACTCCAAATCAGAAATGGTCTTAATGTTTGAGACAATTTTAAGCATGTTAAAATAGCCCTAAGTTAGGATGTAAACATAAGGATCTTTGTGTAAATCAAGCTCAGAATCCTGTGATAAGCTTTCCTGTTATGACTTTATTCCTTTTATGAAGTAAGCATGTTTACTGTACACTTTAGGGTGTTATAATAACTTTGCAGTGATTGCCAACATACTTTTTGTAAGGAGTGAATATGGTTTATATTTTGTATTTTTTTTAATCACTCTTTTGACCTTCATCTTCATCTTACTGTGAACTAGTGAAACACTGCTCTACCATGGGGAGTGTCATGCAGATTGCCATGGAACTTCTGTTACAGGTACAAATGGAATGATTTAGCTCTGCATCTAAGTGATAGGCAGCAAAGGATATATTCCTTCCTCACAAAAAGCTTTCCTCAGTAATTGGTCGTTTTAGTGGAATGTGTCAGGTACAAGCAAAATACGGAGCTGTCACCTCCAATGACATTGACTTCTACAGCTGTATTTGGCATTTTAAGCAGTACCAATACATTTTTAAACACACTGGAAGTGTATAAAGATGCAGAGATGTGGTGCTAAGGGACATGGTTTAGAACCAGACTTGAAAGAGTTAGGTAATTGTCAGACTCAGTGATTTTAAAGGTCATTTCCAACCCAAACAATCCTGATCCTGTGACTCAGGTTTTGTTCACTTTCCTAAACAGTTTCTATAGAGAGTCTACATCCTGAATCGAACAAAACAGAATGTTGGAGGGAGAAGCATAAGGGTTTGTGAAGTGTTGGAATGATATTTCAGCTGCCTTGAGCTGAACAAAGTTCCTAACAGATGAAAAACATTTTTGTGCACTTGAGATCTCAACTACAAGGCAGCCAAATGATTGCATTCAAACTTTCCAAAGCTTGCAAAGATTTGCCTCTGAGTCAAAGCCAAACATCAGTAACTGCTGCCCAGAAGGGATACTGTTGTTTGGAGAGAGAGAGACAGCTATAACTGATTGCAATGCTGAGCCTGGAAATTCCATCTCAACCTTATCTCCAGCATCATGCTTTTGCAGTGCTCTCACAAGCTCTGCCACTGCTGAAGCAGCAATCCAGGAGTAGTAGATCCACCTTTAGGAAGCAACAAACTGCCCCAACAAAAAATGTGTTGAACCCCTGCATCAAGAAACCTGTAGTCTCATAAGCAGGTAGCCTGGAGAAAATAAAGCAGTCATCAGTGTTCCTTCCAAAACCATACATGTACTGAGTATTATACTCAGGAACTAATCTTCTTTTGATCTGAAACACTGTGCAGCCAAACATGTTCTGCCAGAATTAAGCACAGGTTAGCCTTAGTCAAATGACTATGAATAGTTGGCTATTAACAGAGAATTTGGGCCTTCAAATCCGCCTGCAGCAATTTATTTTTCCGTGTTATGTTGTTAATGTACTTTCATCTGTTCTTTTAAAAACAGTTACTCTTGGAGTCAGAACTAAATGTTTCAAGGAACCGCTGTGAGCTAAAAAGAAACAGGTAGAATCTCTGCAGAAACAAGACAGCATAGGAAGTGCCTTCAGAGCAGTTTGGTACTGAACTGAGAGGATATACAGATTCTAGGATATTTGTGGAGATATTCAATATCCATTTCTTAATCTTACTTAAAGTCACCAACATGTCTCTATCCAATCCTCCCCAGGAAGGCTTTCCTGAAGGCCATAGTATAATTTTCCTGTCTCAAGCATACTTCCATTTTTAAGAGGAGAAGGAATTAACCCTGGAAACCAGACAAAACCAAAACAAAACAATACTCCAACCTTGAAAGCAGTACTTTTTCTATGGTGCTTCTAGTATGTATATGGATTTCACTTATCACCAACCAAAATGGTCTGTTTCTAAGAGAAGCACTGAATTCCTTTACAAAGGAATAGGCAGAATCTGGGCATCTGGAGTCTCTTCTTGCTGCCAGCTCTTCAGTTAAATACAGTTGCAGACTCTTTGCTTTGTATAGGGGGATAAAAAGCAGATGTCTTTCAAATCCCATGTGAAGTTTCTGTAACTGTCATTTAAAAGAAAACACCTTTGACTTGTGCACCAGGCAAGTCTGAACTGAAACCAAAGGAAGAGAGTGAATATGATCCTGCTGGTGTCATTTTTAGAGCCTCTTCTGTCTCTAACCGTTCTTTAAATGTAAATAAACACCGTTCTCCTAATATGCGACTTTCTGCCCTAAGAACACTATTAGGGATTGCAGAAATATTACCTCAGACATTATTAAAACAAATTACTCTCTTGCAGTATAGCTAAGGCACATTCATTCATTCATAATGGTGGAGGACTGTGAAATGTCCCCAAAGTATGCCAGAAACAACTGCTCTGTTGTAAGCTTACACAGTGAGTTATTTTAAATTGATTTATTTTGTTAATATCATATAATGGCTCCCAGGAGGAGATGAAAACAAACAGATCAGAGCTGATTATGCTTTCAGGTTATTCCCTGAGACAAGGCAGTAACTCTTGGGTCTAGAACTCAAAGCTGCAGAAAGATACTGCTTTGTGCTTTGTGTGCTTTTTTCTTCCTGTATCCCTTTGAAACTCACAGTACTCATTTGCCTCGGGTCTGAAACTGCCACAGACCTGCATTGTACAGCTTTGCCCACAGTCTCCAAATTGCCTGAACTGTACCTGGCAGAAGTCCAGAGGGGTCTTGTACACACTGCTATAGTTAGTTTTAAACCACCCATACAACTCCCCTGTTCTTGGCTTCCTTTAGTCTTGGGCCACCAATTGGCTTGGGATAAAACTATTTGAAGAAAACCTCTCCAGTAGCTATGGATTCCCAGTGGACAGAGACAACCAGTTTGTTCACCTTTTTGCATTCTCTGTATTGAATAAACAAAAGGCAGGAGCTGGAACACAAAGGTCTGCATTGGCTTTGGCTCACCCTAGAGACTCATGCCAGCTAGGCAATTTGGAGCCATGTTCTGATTTGGTTCCCAAAAGGAGTATAAAGATCTAAATATGTCTCTCTTGCTCTCAAAACCATTGTTCATGTGTTGGATGCTTCTGATACTCCATTGTAAAAGGTTAAGCCTTCTGGGGGAGTGATAGTGATCTTGACCCTGACCCCAGGTCCTCCTGACTCCTCCCTGGGGGTGGGTCCAAACCTTATTCCAGGTGTGGTGGTTGGCCCACTCCCAGTTCTGTCTAGCTTCCTATAAAACAGAGGAACTTCCTCTTTTGTTTTCTCTCACCCTGCCTCCCTGACTGACAGCATCACCCTCCTGTTCCTGCTGCTCTTTGTTTTGCTGCATGGCCATCAGTGCACAAGGTGTGGAAAACCCATTGCCATCAGTCTGGTTGTACGTGTATATTTTGTATATTGTTTTCCCTTCCCTATACCTTCTTTGTAACTCCCCTACCTCAAATATCTTTTATTTATTGTTAACATTTTATCTTTCAGCTTCCAAATCAAAGACTATTTATTTGAGTGTGCTTTACCTTTTCCTTATTTGAGTGTGCTTTACCTTTTCCTTATTTGAGTGTGCTTTACCTTTTCCTCTCTAATTCCTTTTAGTTGAAAAAAAAGCGGCGGGTGGGAGGGAAGAGGGAAAGGCATCCTATAAAATTGTTATTGGTTCTATTAACTATATTTGAGTCTCTGGGAAATTTAAACTAGGACAGAAACATCCATTTGTTCTCATTTTTCCTGTCAGGTGCAGGTTCCTTTAATCTGCAGGTCGCTGGTGTGACTCTATGGTAGCTTTCTCTTGCCATTTGAGAAGTCATTCCTAACTTTGCTGCTGTGAGGCAGAGAGTAAACAGCACATGAATTATTTTCACAAGAACATGGCAAAATGTTGGAAACAGGATAAAAGCAATGTGCTATGTCGTGTGCTCACACATGCTGTGAAGTCCTGTGAATGCGTTCAAATCGGAGCTAGGTGAATATGGCTCACTAGAGATGGTGGCTAAGAATGCAAGTCACTGAGTAAGGCTAGCTGCTGTTATTATTGTCACAGTACCTTCTAACTGCAGTCAGAGATGAAGAAACTGCTGCAGAGGAAGTTGATTTGCTCATATGTAAGTGCACATTCCCCGTTCCAGCAAAGCTGTAAACAAACTGTCAGATCTGTGCTCTAAGCCTAAAATTCACACCTTATTGCTACTTGACTACTGACCATAATGCAGCTCTCAGAGCTGGGATTTTATTGCCTCTCTGTGTGTTCCTCTGCAAGCCAATTTTTAAATAGTCACCGAAGTGCAGAAGCTGCCTGACCTGAAGGATGATTGATTGCTGAAAGCAATGTACACCGCTATCTAAAGAGTATCACAAGCTTTTGCTTGTATTCCTGAAACTAAAGCTTCATTGGATAACAAGAACTTATTTAAATCCCTTGGCAACAATCTAAGGATCTGTCCAATAACACAATTATATTACTTCTAAACGAGATGAAGCCAAGACAAGTATACATTTGCAAGTACTCAAGGCCTAGTTTAGCTGTTGCTACTTTAATGATCTGTTTGGACTTTAAATTTAGGTCTAATTCAAATCTCTGAGGGCTCAGCTTTCAAGACATAGTTGTCCAGCTAATGATCCTCAAATGTGCTTACACCTGTAACTGGCTTTGGCTATTTCTCTAGGAAGCTGGTAAAAAATTAGGGTTTTTTTTCAACACTTCTTTAGTGTCACTGGGATTCATCATTTTATTGCAGTGAGCAGGAATGGAATATCCTGCAGTGTTGTCTCTTTAGAAAAGAAGCAAGCTCTAAAGGTGACTACACTGCCTACAGTGAGTGCCCTGCCTGTGGTTATCTGTTTTTTCTACTGCCCCCAGTGTAAAATTAATACACTACATTATTACTCCAGTTGTTACCAATAGTAATGGTAGCTTGGAGACCTGACCCTCTGGCATTGTTATCCTACTTCCAGTGAACCAAGGGTGAATGTCACCATGTGTCACTCAAACTATAGAATGCTCCAAGATTCTCATTTTTGTGAGTGTAGATCTATGTTCTGTGATAGTCTCACTTCTCTCCTATGACCAGACACTAATATCTCTTCTTGATTGAGGAAAATCTTCCAGTGAAAGAATCAGGTTATTACTGTGTGAACTGGCAACTTGTAATGCTGCCTTGTAAAGGGGAGTAAAATACTTTGGATTAAATCAGAATTTATTTTCTTTTGCATCTTAATACATCTGTGCTCCAAGCTTAAGGTTGACTTCTGTCGTGGAGTTAGGGAATTAATGTGGCTGAGTCAGGAATTACAAAAATAGAATTATTTTCCTGAACCCCTGCCCTCAAACTATATACAAAACTAGTTTATGTTTATTTACAAATTCAGTTCCATCAGGAATTTCTTCAAAATGATGTTATAGACAAATTTAGAGATTTAGGAAGTCAGGAAATGGAAAAAGCTAAGCCATAAACACAGCTTTACCCCACTATCAATCAAGTCAAGCAGAGAACTAAGGAAACAGCAGGCTTTACTCACAGAGGTGAGATAGGTATTTGATGGTGATCCCTTGCTGGATTTCTCTGCTCTCAGCTGCCTCTTGATGCCGTAAGCAATATCCAGTAGAATAGATCCACGCAGTAGAAGCCCAAGTCAAACGGCAGAACCACCAAACTCAGAAATGTCTCTTCTTCCATGAGTGGGATGATTGTGGAACAATGCTGCCTCAGCAGTGGTAGGGGAGAGCCAAACTGCTAGGGTCTCCCCAGTCCAGGAGGCAGCCAGGAAGTTGGCTGCTGATATGGTCCGAGAGTAGCCAGTCTGAGTGCTGCTGGCAGCTCTCTCAAAGGACTCCAAACCTGCAAGTTTGCACAGAATGGTGCAAAAGTGGGGAGAAACACACAGAAGCAGGGACTGTGTAAAATGGAGAGCTGTGCAAAAAGGTAGAAGCCATCCAAAAGCACAGATGGTCCAAAATGGGAATTCTGTCATGGCAGGAACCTTCCTGTTGGGCACTCTGTCAAGGGGAGGACCTCAAGGCAAGGACCCCTTCCTTTCTCCCTTGCTCTATTTAAGCTATTTCTAGACAAAGCGTCCATTGACCATTTTACACTGGGTGCAAAAACCCAGCCAACCACCAGCCCAATTCTAGGACAAGCTTCCACAAGGGTCAGCACGTGTGTGGGAAAAGGCACCTTTTGCTGTTTCCTCTTCAAGCCTGCAGGGCATGGGGGAGGAAAGGAGTTTTCGTGCCTCCCTCTCCCCATTCAAACCTGCAGAGCCGGGGGAGGGTGGGGGGGGAGGAGAGAGAAGAAAGGAATTTGGAGTACTCTGGAACTTTGAGCTGATAGAAATATGTTTAAAAGAATTGATTTTAAGCCTGTTTCTGCTTTGGAAATGGTAAGCAGTAAACTGTGATGGCAGCCTGACTGAGAGCTCAAGACACTGAGTAGATGCTTCTGAATGAAGCTTATTCAGAGAAGGCCCAGATGGCATCTGCACACTTAGAAGCTGTTGAGAGTCTGTACATAGTGTAAGGTCTGCCCAGCCCTAGTTAAGGCTTTACAGTTTGTTTTAATTATGATCTTCCTTGCATGGATGTAGGGGCCCTGATGCACTAATGCTATTGCAAGCTCCTAATGCAGATGTGTCATGCTGTGCTGACAATGGCTTCATTCTTTAGGCCCTGCCTATTATAACGTGGTTTGGGGGTTTTCTTCTTTGTTTTTTGGTGTAGGGTTTTTTTTTCCACTGTTGAGGTATAAAACTCACTGTGTTATTTAATTTGCCAGTTCCTTTTGAGATGCATGAAAGGAATGAGGCAAAAAGGATTGAAAGTATGCATATGTCATGAAGACTTGAAGTTATTTTTTTTCCTCTACACTGCCTATTTTAACTATTCAGATTGTAAACAAGGGAGAGGCTTTTATCCCTAGTTTGCACTATGATCCCTACATTTCCCAGTAATGCAATTAAATAATAGTAATGTTACATAGCTACATTTATAAATACCTACAGTAGAGATACAGCACAGATCTCTTTCAGAAATATCTGCTTAGAACTTTGCTGGCTTTTAAATTATTGTTTAAAGAGTTTTTTATCAAGACAATCCTTTGGTAAAATGTAGAAGCACATGAAATTTCCAAATTTCAAACAAACCCTACAAATTTCAAACAAGCTCCAAAAAAAAAATAAAAAAATAGCAGAGCAGGAATAGGCCCAGAAAAGATGAACAAATAATGAAGTTTTTATGTGCAGCATGGGTCAGATTTCAAAAGCAAATGGAATAAACCTAAGCAAACCAGCATGTATTCCAAATTAGAATCAGCTATGATATTATGAGAAATCTGTGTACCTCCTATTGTAAATATTTATACTTTTGAATTCCCTTAGTAAACTGCCAAATATGATTCCCTAAAGAATGTTATTTACTTGTTTTAGGGTTTAGCCAGTCTGCCCTCTGATTGCCCTGTGAGATCACATTCTCACTTTGCTGAGTATAGGGGGTTTAGCACTGCAGATCAAGGGAGAATACAATCCACACATGCAGTACACTGTCATCTGCTAATGCCTAGCAAGCTACAGTAACTAATATTTTACTTCACAGAGTATTAAAATCTGAATAAGATGCCAGGAAGTGCCATAGACCTCCCTGGAACTGAAATCCACTACTTACCTAAGTGACTTCTGCACTACCTACTGTAAATCTTTAGCTGCACCTCAACACTATTTCAAAGGAAGAACTTCATGAGGCCAAGGACTAGGGAGATTATTAGTGCAGGGATGATTCCACTTAAATTTATATATAACCTCCTGTTCTGTGTCAAGGTCCCTTCAATTATTAGATTTCTGACAATATCATAGAATCATAGAACGGTCTGGGTTAGAAGGGACCTCCAAAGGTCATCTAGTCCATCCCCCTCTGCAGTTAGCAAGGACATCCTCAACTATATCAGATTGCTCAGAACCCTGTTGTGCCTGACCTTGAATACCTCCAGGGATGGGGCCCCAACCATCTCCCCAGGCAACCTGTTCCTTTACCCTCATGGTAAAGAACTTGTTCCTAACATCCAATCTAAATCTACTCTTCTCTAGTTCGAAGCCGTTGCCCCTCGTCCTACCACTACAGACCTTAGTAAACAGTCTCTCTCCATCCTTCTTGAAGACCCCGTTCCAGTGCTGGAAGGCTGCTACTACGTCTCACCAGAGCATCTTCTCCAGAGTGAACAACCTCAGCTCCCTCAGCCTGTCTTTGTAGCAGAGACACTCCAAACGCCTGATCATTTTCATGGCCCTCATCTGGACCTGCTTCATCAGATCCATGTCTTTCCTATATTGAAGACTCCAGAGCTGGACTCCAGGTGAGGTCTCACCAGAGCCAAGTGCAGAATCATCTCTGAATCTGCTGGCAATGAATCTTCTGATGCAGCCCAGATGTGTTTTGCCTTCTGGGCTGCAAGCTCACACTGTCTGCTCATGTCCAGCTTCTTGTCCATTAGCACCCCTAAGTCCTTTTCCACAAGGCTGTTTCTATCACCTCATCCTCAGTTTGTATTGATAGCAAGAGTTGTTCTGGCTGATATGTATAACCCTGCACTTGTTCGTATTGAACCTCATGAGGTTCACCTGGGCCCATCTCTCCAGCTTGTCTGGGTCCCTCTGGATGACATTGTGTCCCTCTGGCATATTGACAGCACCACTCAGCTTGGTGTCATCTGCAAACTCGCTGATGGTGCACTTGATCCCCCTGGCTATATCATTGATAAAAATATTAAACAGCACAAGTCCCAGTACAGACCCCTGAGGTACACCTCTTGTCACTGTTCTCTAGCTGGACATCAAGTAATTGAGCACCACATTCTGGATGTGACCATTCAGCCAATTCCTTATCCATTGAACAGTCCACCCATCAAATCCACATCTCTCCAATTTGGCCAGTAGGATGTTGTGGGGGACTGTGTCATAGGCCTTGCAGAAGTCCAGACAGATCACATCCATAGGTGTCCCTTATCTACTGACATAGTCACTTCATCATAGAAAGCCACTAGGTTACTCAGGCAGGATTTGCCCCTAGTAAAGCCATGCTGGCTGTCTTGATTCACCTCCCTGTCCTCCATATCATCCAAGAGGATATGGTCCATGATCTTCCCAGACACAGAGGTGAGGCTGACAGGTCAGTAGTTCCCAGGCTCCTCCTTTTTACCCTTTTAAAAATGAGTGTAATGTTCCATTTCTTCCAGTCCCCAGGGACTTCACCTAACTGCCAGGACTTTTCAGATATCATAGAGAGTGGCTTGGCAACTGCATCAGCTAATTCCCTCAGGACTCTGGAATGCATTTTGTCAGGTCCCATGGACTTGTATATCTTTGGGTTCCTGTTGTGGAGGGCCCATAGGCCCAAAAAATAGGCTCATTCTATGCCTCACTTTGCTTTGCATGCCCAGGCATGTTCCTCCCCAAACCAGGGGTAAACACATTAAAAGGCATAAAAGGTACAAAAGGCCAAGGCGCCACGGTGTCTGCCTGGCCCCGGCCCTGCTAAGGCCTGTGTCGTAAACAGGTTGCATAAGCCCACACTGAGCGTGTGGCCCAGCCTATGCTCTCTCCATTTATGGAGGTATAAGGCATAGTGAATTCGCCTATTTTGGTGATGTTTGGCTGTCTGCCAAAC